>BMAV01013953.1:72215-142771 GCA_019973955.1 Trichonephila inaurata madagascariensis
ATCCTTCTTTCATCGCACCATTGGCGGCGGAGACGTCTGTGGTTCTGCGTCAAGGGTAGACCAAGCAATGGGCGTCTTGAGGACAGACTACTCTGCTGTAAAGGGCGTCGAATGGTGCGCGCAGACACTGAATGATGCGTTACAGACTCAATGTGCTGTGCTATGGTTCGTGATGTGACTGAGCAATTCATTACTGCCATGCACACAATTTGCCTGTCCTCACGTGAAGTGGTGCACTGAGGTGGATGCGATCGACCACGTCGGTCCGTCGTACCCTCCTGCGTCCAACGGTCACATATCTGCATTAAAGTTGTTTGGTTTCGTCCAACACAATCTCGGTAGGCCACTATCCTTCCTCTGTCGAGCTTGGATACTTGATCAAAAGCTGATCGCTGTTTTCTACAAGACATAACTGATCGTTTTTTTGAAAAAACCACAAGAAAAACACAATTGCCGAAATCTCCAAGCCTTAAATAGCGCTTTGAGGTGGCGCCACAGACACGCGCTGAAATTCTAATCATTTGCATATCTCACCTGCGCTAATGCATGTTGTAAATTTCATGTTATTTGCATGCTTCCTTCAGGGTGTTGCATTTACGGTGGCCAGCAGCGTATATATATAGAGAGAGTATGTTGGCTAAGTGTGGTATTTGTGTTGTGTCCGTCAAGATGTCGCCGCTGCTTGTCTCTTCTTCGCTTGGCTTTATTATCGTCCAAAAAAAAAAAAAAGATGAACGCCCACTTAAGATGTTGTTTTCTTGAAACCACTCGACAAATACTACACTCAGCCAATACTCTACATATATATATATATATATATATATATATGGTAGATATAACTTGAAATTTTACTGCACAATTCTGAATTTTACAATTATTTTAATTATATAAAAAAAATCTAATTTGTTCAAAGATAATAATATACAACCAGATAGTTTATATATTTTTGAAATTCTTAGCATTATATATATATAGTTACTAAACTATGATTACATCTTAAAAATTCTTTTAAAAACATGTTTTATGAAATATATCTTTAATTTAAAATATTGAACAAAATGAATATTCATAAAAAATTGTTTCTTGGAATTTTTTAACCATCAATCTATAAATTCTTCAGACTTGCACTACAATTTAAAAATTATAGAATTAATTCCCCTGCCAAAAGCATCCACCAATAGTTACAAAACAATAATCTATTCTGTTTGAAAATATCTTAACAGAAAAATTAATAACCTTTATATTTAAATAACCATACAAATGTCTGTGAAAGAAATATGCATGTTTATGAGGCACATTATATAATAATTTAATAATTCAAACTATATATGTATACTCGATTACTTGAATTGAATGATTATACTGCCATTTTTAATGATAAAAATCTACCATATTATTTGCAAAAAACTTTTTCATTGATATTAATTACAATTAGATCTTTACTGAAAATACTGAATATGTAAACATAATTAATATTATTCAGCCCAATCTCCCTATGATGTTTATTTATTAATTGGTTACTACATTTATAAAATATTTACACATATTTCCAAACATATTTTCTCTTTTACTATAAAAAGAAAGTTTTTGTTTACTGTTAATTAAAGAGCTGTATATAATACTGAAAAATACATGGAGAATGAATAATTTTTTTAAAAAAATTATATATTTTAAAAATGAAGTAGATAGAATTTTATAACAATTGCTGTAAAAAAGAAGGCAAAAAAAAATTAACAGATTCAAAACAACAAATCAGTATTTATTTATAATACATAATACAATACATTTTTAGAAAGAGAAAATACACATATGCTACCAACACACTTTTACAATAATGAATATTTGTACAATGGCCTTTTGATGCAAAATTAAATAAAATATTCAAACACAATATTTAATCCCATTCAATTTATATAAAGGCAACTAAAAATTTTCTTAAAGAATATTAACATTACATATTAATATAACATTATTGAAAATATTTCAAATATAAAAATTAACCTAAAAATCAACCAAAATAAAGACCTGTAGACATTTTATCCATATTATTGAACTTCACATCATGACAACTTTAAAATTAAAATAGTCATCAATCATTAAAATAAGAAATCTTTATCTGTTTCAAGATTTAAACTGGGAAAAAAGATATATTGAAGTGAATTTAGAGAATACTGTGTGCGTTGAGAAAACAGAAATTAATGATTGTAAAAATAGAACATTCTGTTGTTAATATTCAATGAATTTCCTTCAGCACAAAAAAAAAATGTTATATTTTACAGTCAAATTCCACTGCATTTAAGCAGTAGTTACTTAATAAAATAATCAAAATTGAAAAATTATGACAAAGCACACTTGGTAATTATAATGGTCAAGTTAATCTCAATAAATTATACCAACATACGAAACATGATGCCTCAGAGAAATTACACACAAATATGAAAAAATAAAATAAGAAATATACAGGATATAGAAAAAGTAGTAAAAAAAACACTTACATAATTTTAAATTTAAAAATATTACATTAATATGCATATAAATATTACAGTTCATAAAGCACTGTTTGTTTAGCATTCGTTGCAGAAAAATTTTCTCCTCGAACTTGCAATTGAAAAACCTGAGTACCTAATTTGTTATGAACTATCTTCAATCTCCAGTATATCTTTATTTCTGCATTTAGAACGGAGATTAACTTGAAGAGGTGGAACACAAGACTTTAATTTAATATATGTTTTTCTGTCCTCTGGTTGCAATAATTCTAAAAAGGAAGAAATCAAATTTCAAAGTACATAAGGTATCTTGGAAAATGTCATTTTTGTTAACAGCTGATATACACTCACGTACAAAAAAATTAGCGCACCAAGAAATAATTGCGGGATCGTAACGAAACTTGGCATGAAGGTACATGTCGAAGAGATATGCAAATGATTAGAAATGTAGCAGGATTGTGCATTACGTATAGCCGGTAGAGGGTGTTTAACGTTGTTCTCCATGGAGTACAAAACAGGAAACCAAAGCTTGTTTGAGTGTGCTGAATCGTTTACAAAGGAAGAGCTGAGGTAGACATGCCATTATGCCATTTTCGAAGACAATATGAGCAGCTGTCGCAGTTTGAAAGGGGGAGAATCATAGACATGATGGAAGCTGGATGGTCAGCTAGGCGAGTAGCTTGTCAATTAGGCCACTCTGATTGTGTTGTGAGGAGGTATTGAGACCAGTGGATCTGAGAGATATCATTTACACAAAGACCAGGCTCAGAACGCCCTCAACAGACCAGTTGTCAAGACCGCCACATCATAAGAAATGCACGCGTACAGCCAACTGCTTCATCGGCCGCAATCCAGGCACAGGTAGCACCTTCACTAGGGGCCCCTGTGTCTTCTCGAACCCTACGAAGGCACCTGGCTGAAGGACATTTGGGATCACGGCGCCCATTACGTGTGTTGCTCTTGACGCCCACTCATCGATGCCTCCGTTTGGAGTGGTGCCTTGCACGAGGAAACTGGACTGCACCGGAATGGTACAAGGTCATCTTTAGTGATGAATCCAATCTCAGAAGTGATGATAATCGTGTTCGTGTGCTGAGACCTCGTGGTGAACGCCTTAATGCTGCCTTTGCTTTACAGCAACACACCGCTCCCACAGCTGGTGTGATGGCATGGGGTGCCATTACCAACAATACACAGTCACCTCTGGTATTGATCTGTAGCACCATGACAGCTCAGTGGTATGTCCATGACATCCTGCAACCATATGTGTTTCCACTCATGCAAAGGCTCCCGGGAGCCATTTTTCAACAAAACAATGCTCGGCCTTGCACAACAAGGGTGTCAACAAGACTATCTCCGCACTGTTACTACCCTTCCTTGGCCTGCCTGATCCCCAGATTTGTCTCTAATCGAGCATATCTGGGATCATTTGGGATGGCGAGTTGAGCATCCCACAAGTTTGAACGAACTAGAGGCAAGGTTACAGCAAATATGGAATGAAATGACACAAGACATCATACAGAACTTGTATGCCTCAATGCCCGATCATATTGCATTGTGCATTCACGCTAGAGGGGGTTCAACAGAGTATTAAATCCTCCGTTCTTTTGCCTATTTTTCTGAAATAAATTATCCTTTTTCTTTGATTTTCTAATCATTTACTTATATCAAAGTAGTCATTACCTATGTAAAGTTTTGTTTCATTTTGACAACTCCTTCTTAGTACACTAATATTTTTGTCCATGAATGTATTTGAAAAGATTTTCACAAATAACTAAAAATTACAGATAGCAAAAAATCTAATAAGAGGGCGCAAGAACATTAACTATGATTAAAAGTGATTAGAAAATGGTATCCAATTTATAAGTTTACAATTCAGATTAAAGCATGCATTCAATTTTAAACAATAAATTATTTAATGAAATATTTTAATTAAATATAAACTCCGAACTATTTACAAATTGTAATTAATTACATTTAGAAATTAAACTTCATAATGTTTATAGTGCACTAACAATAAAAAAATATTTGTCTAAATCTCCTTTGAATTAGCATTAAAATAAAAACTACTTACTGCTGTTCTTTCTGCCACCTTTTATACAATCATTTGCACTACGTTTTCGTTTTCTCCTAACAATTCTACTGGGATAATATTTACTTCTGCAAGATTTTAAAAAAATACAAAATCAAAAGAAACCAAGATATAATAAATAGATTTAAATTTCTATACATATGTCTCAGAATACTTATTTTAAATACATANNNNATACATATATATACATACATACATATACATATATATACATACATACACATATATATACATACATACACATATACATACATATATATATACATATATATACACACACACACATATATATATAGTTAAACATTTTACGCAAACTTTGAACAGGCTAAAAAAGTACCGTTATATATAAGTGCATTTATTTTTAAAAAAATGAAGTACATTCCATTTCCACTTGTGTGTGTGTGTTGTATTATCTTAAGTTTTGTATAAGACAAGTTTTATTTGTTCATGTTATCTAAATTGAATCTATTCAAATGGTCCAACATAATCATTAGGAAATTTTTTCATTGTTACTTTTGACCTCACTTTAAAAATCAAAGGGGTCTCTAATTTTTATCTTTTTCCCCCCTCATTTGACTTTTGCTAACTTGCACATTTTAAGACAAATTATTTTTTTCACAGTATCCTGGGATAGATTTTATTCCTCAGGTGTTATGTTTCATAAAACATGTAAATGAAAATGCTGGGATAAAACCATAATGCTAAAAATAACTCCCAAACCCCACTCCTATGTATACCACTGAGATGGTGTATATTCTTTAAAACATGAATATATATACTCGTCCTATACATTATACATACGTTTTCACAATTTTTATTAATTGTTTTACGGACTAAAATGCTGTTTTGAATTAGGCTTCTTGATTATTCCTTCAAAATAATCAAACCAAAATACTTTCATTTGCTCTAGTATCATGTTAAAAGATCTTACTGTTTTTAAAGATGATTTTGTCAATGCATAGTATACAATCATAAAAAAAATTGTTTAAAAACAACTTTTTAGACCACAGTGACAGTATAAATATATATATTATGTACTGCTGTAACATAAAATTGTTTCAATTCTTGATGTGTCATAGTCCAAAATGCATCCACTGAGCCACTGTCTTGAGATGTAGAGCTCACAGATACTAAGACTTTCTACACTTTTTTTGAAACATCATCACTTTCAAAAAATGATTCGTTTATCATTCTGCATACTCGTTCTTTTTATTTCACCATTTTAAGAATAAAAAATATTTCATTAAACAATACCCAAAACATACAACTCAACACTAGCCTAACTCTAAGAGGAATAAATAAAATCAATAAAACCATATATCTCCACAACAAAAACAAAAGTATTCCAAATCATTTAAGAACATGTGCATGTGTTTGTATCAGCTGACATAGTTTAAAAGCAAATTCTGTTACTTTACAATACTCATCTTTATATGATTCCCGCTTTCATTCCAAAAGAAAATACCATAAAAAAATACTGCAATGAAATAAAAGTCAACATTCTCTAGTCGTGAAACATTCAACTGTAGCAGACATAGAACCACATCCACCAGCAAAAAAAAAAAAATATTAATTAAATGTTCCATCTCAGAATTCATGTGATACATCAGTTCTCAAAATCAGTTTAAACCATAATTCATACATGACACATTAAAGGGAGAAAAGTTAATTTCAATATAGATTAAACATATAAGAACTTAATTCATGTGACCCACCTGTCCTCAGAGTCAGTTTAAACCATAATTTATATCTGACACATTAAAGAGGAAAGGGTTAATTTCAATAGTTTTAACACATAAAAACTTTATGTTACTTACTTTAATAGCATACTTAATAGAAATTGTTCACAAAACCACAGTATGTATTATTTAGATATTTGCTTTTAATTTTTTAATGTATATGAGGTGTGTCACAAAAAAACTAGACTAAGTGTGTATCTTAAAAAGAGAATGCAGTTCACAACAACTGTCATCCCACACACCTCCTCAACCCATGTGACCAGTTTCGACTTAATCATTCTCATCAGTTGGGAGTACTGCGCCATTGAGCAACGTACAACTACATTTCACCGGAAAAATGCATAATGTAAAAACTGAACAGTGAATCAACATCAAGTTTCTTGTGAAACTTAAGAAATCAGTTAGGAAAACATTTCAAATGTAACTGAGGCTTATGGAGATAAAACTTTTTCTCGTACATGTGTAGTCAAATGGCAAAAGGGGTTTTCAGGGGAAAGGGACAGTATGGAAGATGATGAACATGCTGGGCATCCAAGGTGAGCGATTACAGACCAAAACATTGCCAAAATTCCTTATGGGATCTAGAGTGACTGAAAATTAAGTGTTTGTGCAGTGACAGAGTTGGTTAACTCGGATAGGAAAGCTGTTCAACCCATTTTAACTGACTAGTTCCACACAAGGAAGATTTGTGTGAAGGTTGTTCCAAAAGTTCTGTCCAATGACCAAAAGCAGTACCATAAAGACATATGTCTGGACATGTTAGAATACACAGCAAACAAGCCAAATTAGTTGAAATATGTTGTAACATGTGATGAGACATGGATTTTTACCCATGATCCAGAAAGTAAGTGCCAGTTGTTGCAGTGGAAGTCTCCAAGATCCCCAAGACCAAAAAAGTATGCATGTCAGAATCAAAATTCGAGATAATAATAATCTTCTTAGACATTAATGGAACTGTAATCATTGAGTAGGTTCCCAAAGATCACACTGTTAATCAACACTACTACATTGAAGTACAAAAAAGACTATGAAAAAATTAGGAGAAAAAAGGCCACAGTTGTGGAATGATGGATGGCAGTTACACCAGGACAGTGCATCTGCTCACAGGGCCTTCTCTGTCAAGCAGTTTCTGATCTGCAAAAACATTATTGTGATGGGGCATCCTCCTTATTCACCTGATTTGGTTTCATGCGACTTTTTTTTCCAACAGTTAAATTTTGCTTAAGGGGAACATATTTTACTTCAGTTGAAGAAGTTCAGGCAAAAACGGAAAATCTCCAGAAGGGCCTTCCAAAAACCTCATTCCAGAACTGTTACCAGCAAAGGCAGCACTGAATGCAGAAGTGTATGAATGTTGAAGGAATTACTTTGAAGAGTTGATAATGTCACAAAGAACTGATTCTGTAAGTACAATGATTTATTGGACCAGTCTTGTTTCTTTTGTGCCACACCTCATATAATAATTTGTAACTTGTAAAAAAAACTCTTTAAAATTATACTTCAATGAATAATAAAGATATTTTCCAATTTCTTTAATTAACAAAAGTTCTAAAATATGAAAAGCATTTCATTACATAAAAATTGAGTAAATATTTAAAACAAACATTTGTTGTAGTTTATTTTAATATTTTTAACACAGTAGAAGCTATATGTAGATATGTGTGACTATTAAATTTAGTATGAGTAAAGCTATTTCAATACAATAAACTTACCTAATGTTATAAAAAAGGAAAAACTAATACAAATTTTGTTTATAACAAATAAAAATTTTATTCGGATTTTAATACGAAATGTATTTCGCCACTGCTTTGCACACACACACAAATTTGAATACCTCACCAATTTGCAAAAATCATAATATTGTAATTTTACAAGAAATTTTACTACTAAAGTTTCAAAGTTATTAAAATTCATAAATAAATTATTATAATAGGCAATGAATAAAAAGCAAGTTAAATGCAGTAGCAATGAATAAGAACAGAATTCGAAAAAAGATATAAACATGGTATGAAACTTACTGTATTCCATTTTCAAGAAGAGCATTTTTCCTCATTGTAAGGTACTTTTCTTGTTCCTGGTTAAGATCAACAGATGATATCAGAAAAGGCCAAAAAAATAATGATAAAAAACGCTTGGTCAGTAAATCCACAACATTTTTTGAACAGGCTAATTCTTCACAACAACATTTCTGTTTCTGAACAGCAACCTGTCCAGTTTCAACCTTAATTGCAGTTTCCATATCTTCATCTATTACAACAAGCCTAGATTTCTGAAAAAAAGGAAAATATATTACATTCACAAAATATATAAAAGGGGTCTCTCATTATATAACATATTTTTTAAAGTTTTAAAAGTAATATTTAAATCAATTTCTAACAAAACATATATTTATTACATTTTTCTTCCCATTTTGAAAAAATCATAATCTATCTAGAAAATACATTAACTCAGGGGTGAGCAATTGTTTTAATAAGAGGGTAAGATTGTGGATGCAGAGGATACCTGAAAGCCACACCTTTAAAAATGACAGCATTTGTTAGTTAACTTTGCTTCTCAGAAAAGGTATGAATTGTAACATAAAAATCAAATATAAATTAAATTGAATAGTGGCAGTTTTATTCAATTTATAAATAAAATTTCAACAATAGCTTGAATACTTACCATTTTGTTGACAATATCTTTAAAAGTAATTTCTGTACTTTCTGCATTGCAACATCTGATACACTTAGGAACATCTTTTTTAAGTCCAATTAAATAACGCAGATATGGAATACTATGATCAGCAAAATCTGCGGTTCTTCGTAATGCACTATCCTCTACTTTAATTATATCTAATCCAACCAGTGTAGTACTATTTGGTGGTAGAACTAGCATATGATTTTCTTTCAAAGATGGCTGTATAAAACGACGAGCAGTATCAATCACAGAAGTTTTATAATCAACTCCTTCAAAAGTAAAGTCGCGTTCATCATTATTCAGAGCTTCCCCACACATCAATAGCTTTAAAAAAAGAAAAATGAAAGAATTAAAAGGGTATGAAAAATCCATATTTGTCAACTTTTGAAGATAAAAGTAAAATAATGTGTGAATGACATTTCAAGCAAATTTTTTAAATACCACATAAATATTTTAAATATTATAAAACATGTGATATACCAATATTTTTAAAACAATACAAAGAAAATTTCATTGTAAAAATAATCATAGTTTGATATGAAACTCACTTATTTTTCTTTGGTATAAACTTGATTTATAAAAACTTATACATTAAAATAAATTTAAAAGTATATATATATATATATATATATATATATGCAATAATTCCCTCTAACATACTTTTAATTAACTCTTTTTAATTATCTATAAATAATCTTTGATTCTTAGATTTAAAAATAAACTTAATCGTAATCGGCTAAACCGAAATCCCTATCCTGCGCATTCTAGCCAATCAGAACTATTATTACGTAATAGTCACGCGATTGTGCACTGTTGGTATATAAACAAAAATCTGATGTAATCGCTCTCATTCTCTGCTTGCCACCATCATGTAAGATTGTAAATGCAGCTTTTCTTTATCTTTGTGTTGTGTCCTCCAAAATGCCGCTGTCTATTCAATGTGAAAATGTAACGCAATTGTGCTTTAATCTGCTGATGTGCGCTCATAATAAAGGAGGTAAAGCTATTGTGAAGACGTCGTTTTCTTCAAAAATGATATAATCACATACACCGGCCAACACTACTTCAATATATATATATATATATATATATTACTGAGTTGGGTACAGTAGGCCTTGGCCCTCATGCACTGCTGCCCCATTGGGTTAAGTTATATATATGGGTAAATACAAAAAAGCAATAACTTTTAATAAATTTTATAAAAAAAAAATTTTTTTAAAATGATGCAGAGATATTACTTAACTTTTCAGATTATACTGATGAAAAACTATTACACATATGGCAGTTGAATTTAAAGAGATATGGTTAAACTAAACTTGTTAGATGTATCAGAAAAAATGCTTTCTCAGTGGCAAAAATAAATGAAATTAATTCCACAGATATGGACAAAATAGCTTTGCCCTTTGTTAAATAATTTACAGCAACAAACAAATGGCAATTTGATAAAGACAATGCAAAGGTCCCAATAAAAAGTGACAATCTTCAAGAAAATAAATTGAACTTAAGCTAAGTGAGCAAGTGAATATTAATGTCATACTGTTCAAATACATGATGCTTTTGGCGGACCTCCTAATTTTGAACCATAATCAAGTGACAAAGACGACACCTGAGCTAGCACCCCCTCTCCTAACTATCACACCAATAGAAGGACGTTTGAGCTCTCGACAGATTTAATGTGCATCGCTCCGCCCTCCACACAGCGTGTCATCAGTGGTACTTGGATCAAACTCATGACACCCCAGCCACAAGTCCAATACCTTGATCACATAAAACTTGAGCCTGGTATGGATGGAAAGGTATTTGTAATGGAAATAAAAACTAATAAGGACAATGTTGAATGCAGCATTGGAAAGGTGTGCATTCAGCCCTTGGGCAATTAATGTTATTTGCAAATGATTTATACTGATAGTGATTTGGTAATGATATATTTTAATGATTTATACAGTAATTTCACTTATTTATTATGCTTCACATGTTATTTGATTTATGTTTGAATTATTATTGAGTAAGCATAATTCATTAGGAGGAGGATGTTTAGACAAACTGCTTTTTGATGCTAATGTTATCCATCAACTGAGCATCCTCACCTAATTGTATTTAAATCTCAATTAGTAATTGCTGCTGCAGTTTTCTTTATAGGTGAGAGAGTATTTATTAATGTTGTACTCTAAAGCAACACAAGGGCTATTGATGCTGGACGATATTTTGAACCACAGTCAAGTGACAAGGATGTCACCTGAGCTGGCACCCCTTTCTCCAAATTACCACACAATGTCAATAAGGACAGAGCCATAACAAATTTTACGTGAATCAGCCTTTCTACATGGTGGATCTTTAGTGGCATCAAGACTAAACAATGACAGCTACGTGTTTATGACCATAGTACTAAGCTATCACAGTCACAGCTTCCTCCCTGGAACAGCATAATAAAATAGCACTGCATGAAATAAAAGCTGAAATATAGTCCAATTGCCTAATTATTCTTTGGATAATAGAACTAGTGTTCATGAATATTTGCTAACAGACACTTCATTTTTATACATCACTTTAAGCATGAAAGAAAATAATGTAATGATATATTTAACACTGCTAAATTTAGTAGAATCAATGTTAGGTCTGCTACCTCAGCATTCTTAAAAATGTATTTATGAATAGGGCATTTGCTTATACTTTGATAAGAGGGTAAATAATTTGTTCTTTATCTTTTATTTAAGTGTGATTCGTAGCCAACAAAAAAATTAACTTCTTTTCAATTTTCTTCACTATGCTAATTTAAACTTTTAAGTTTTTTTTACTGCAGTTGACACAAAAAAATTTATTAAACTAACTCTTTAAATAAGCATATTTGTCCTCTCTAGGTATATTTGTCTTAGTCTATGTATGTAAGGAGCTCTTGACACCAAAGTTTTGCTTATACTGTGAATTAGGCTTCTTTATTTTGCAAAAATTTGAAATAAAACTTTGTAGAACCTGTTTTCTTTTGGTACAATTTTTTATAGATAGAATATATTCACGAGCATCTTATCAACATTTACAGGTAAAAAAGCAGCCCTTTTTCAAATGC
Source organism: Trichonephila inaurata madagascariensis (assembly GCA_019973955.1). Classification (NCBI taxonomy): domain Eukaryota; kingdom Metazoa; phylum Arthropoda; class Arachnida; order Araneae; family Nephilidae; genus Trichonephila; species Trichonephila inaurata. Next base: position 84,273 of record BMAV01013953.1, read on the forward strand.
CAAATTTATTAAATGACATGAACAACCCATTCTTATTAAATTGTTTTCTCTTTAGATAGGAAATTTTCCATCTGCAGCATTACCTGCCATAAATAACACTAAGTGCTCAAAAGGTATCCCACATTTTTTTTTAAATTCATCTATAATCAGTTGATTAATATTTTCTCCTGTGGAATCCTCAATCAAAATTAGAATTGCAAAAAAGCAGGATAAAAGTGACCTTAATGGGAAGTAATTTGTAGTTAACATCATTACTACCATCAGATACTGCAGCAAAAGGATGCTGTTTCATGCATTTAATCATACATTCTTTCTGACCAGATACTAGGTCACTAATTACAGCAGAGGGTTTAGTCTTTGGGATTTTGAACAGCTTGGCAATGCCAAAAAAAATGTTAAGTTTTACAAGAAAAGATGCAAACAGTACTTTGGCCTTGATTACATTTGACTGGATCCTTGAAAAACTATTCAATTTTAAACTGCTACTTCATTTATCATTTGTGATGTGCTTCAGAGTTTTCACATGATGAGCAACATCATATCCCCACCACCACCACCAAAATACAGATACGAGTATAACATAAGTCATAAAATGCAAGCTCACCCTCTTTCAGGATGCATTAGCACAACCTGTCTTTTAATAACATATTTTGTATGTTTGGAAATATATTTTGACCTTGTTAGACACTGTGGTAAATAGAATAATTGATGGAAACAAATCCAAATAGAAATAAATGAAACACAAATATGTGCAAAACACAAGATGAGCTGAGTTCTAGAAAGTTAATGCAGAAAAAGAAAATTAAATCACTTAGAAACCACACCCACAAATAAGCTAGGAACTTATGTCTAATAAAATATGTATGGTATACAAAAGGAAAAACAAACTTCATAAAATTTAATGGATAGAAGTACTAAGGTCTACATGCTTCCAAGCATTTACTCATTTTCCACTTGTTGCATCAGAAAACAAATAAATAACAGCTGTAGAGAAATATAGACTGTGAATGATGAAAGTTTTGTGAATCTTGGTGTAAAAGCATAATGAAAGGCTGAAAAGAGTAAATTTTATGTGCAAAGTGTAAAAGTTAGCAAGTTTGAAAATCTACACAAAACCAAATTAAAAACTTTTTTTGGCATTAATCTTGACTCTTCAAAGTGAATAATAATATTTACAACAAAAACCTCAAATTTTCAAAATTCAAAAATCAAAATTTTTTTCTTTGAATGCAGCTGCATTAAGCCTAATTGGAGACGTCGTACGTTAAGCCTAACACATTCTTCGGACAATCTTCGCCAAGAACACCAAATACAATATCGCCAAAATTAACTCATCATCAGTATCAGGTATTTAAAAGATATCATTATAGTCTTCCGTGTGGTGACCGGAGTAGAATAGTCCCAACGTAAGCTCATGCGTGTCGTAAAGGCGACTGAAATGAGCAGAAGTCCAACCTCTCAGGGCTCTGGCAACCCTCAATTATGACAAGTGCTCTCTACACTTTGTCATACACGACAACAACAACAAAAACTTTAACAACACAATCAAACAATGATAGATTAAGAAATATATCACTTATTAACACATTCACAAATATTAGGCACAGATGTTATTCATCACATTAGAACATATGTTTTAAAACCCAATCAAATAAGGAGAAAGAGGATACTTCAGATAATATTTCATTAGCCAGATTTCCATTTGTAAAATTCCAAATTTGGGGAACACTAATTTAATTTAATCTATTTTATCAACGACCATTATGCAAAAAATAATGGCCTATGATAAAATAAAATCACAAACTAGAGACTTTTGAGATTAATATAAAAATTTTTACAGAAACAACTAAATTACAAATAATTAATACCTGCTGAAGATATTTTTCATATATAGAGCACTCAGCAGAATCTTCTAAACTTAAACCTGAAAAAGAAGTAAAATTAACAAAGAATAAATTTTAAGATATAGATCAGTAGGAAACTTTATATGTGACTAAAGCTTTATACATCAACAAATTTTTCAAGGCTTTTTTTTTAAAATGCACATCGTTATTTCATAGAAAAATTAATTCCACATCTGAAGATATGTAGAAAATACATATCCCATTTTTGGGAGGTGGATTGAGTTTTCTTAAATGAATGTTCTAGGAAGAACAATAGACTATTTTCAAAAAGAGTTATTTAAAGCCTATTTATAGGCTTTAGAAAATAGTGGTGTTTGGTATAATACACTTGATAGCATTTGACACTATATATCACAACTTCTACTTATGCTGAATATTTCAGACAATATATGAAATAAATAAGTATGAGCATTTTTTAAATAAATCCATCCAATTAACAAAAACAACTGGTAGTTTTTCAAATATATACATATAAACTTAAATAAGAATTAGCATAAATAAACTTTTTAAAACATATTAATGATTTTTCTTTTAAATTTCCACTTTTAATAATCAATAAAAAACTACGTATGCAAATAACTCAGAAATATTGTATTTAAATCAATATAAAAATACATTATATATTGATTAGTTTCAAAATTTCTAAATATAAATAATCTATAATAGTAATTTAAGTCAATGTATATTTCTAAAGAATAAATTATAAAGTCACTGTATTTATGTATTATTAATAATTAGCTGGATGGTGTAGCTGGTTTGAAGCTAGCCTTGTACGCTCAAGATTACAGGTTTGACCCTGGACCAAGTCGGTGCATTTTTTTCATGATGCAAAAAATCGACAGTGCCCATATGTGATTATGCCACATATAAAAGATACCTTGAGTGCCTCTTTGGCTTGGGTGTTCAAAAAAAAATAATTCCTAGGACAATTTCGTATCAACAGAGTTCAGGTGCCTCCCTTTGGGGAGGAAACTGGGCGTAGCAAAATTACACTGTGGTAATAGGTATATACCTATATCGTGCCCCACCAAAAAGTGATACCAGCTCCCAGGGAATGTACTAGGTCTGCAATGGTAAAAATACCAATCTGCAGCCCATTTTAAAAATAAAATGTATTAATAAACATAATGAATACAATAATGAATTTATATCTTTATAAAATACATTATAAAGTATTATTAATTTAGTATTAAAATTTCTCTATTTTAAGGAACAACTTACTGACAGTATATGGTGATGCTTCTGGTAAATTATATTTTTCTTGAACTTTTGCTTCTAAAACTCTCTCAAGCCAATCCCCTTCCCCATCACGGTCAATTTCTTTTCTTCTTTTTATGTTACTCAAACGTTTGCCATTTTCATCCAAATACTCAGGTTCCCAAACAGGTGCAGTGTTTATATAATGATCCTGTTTCTTAATAAGTTCTTTATGGAGTTTTTTAAAAGCAATACTGCTGAGGGAGGATAGATCCAATGTTTCCTAAAAATTGAAGGTAGTTGCATAAAATGCATCAATAATGTATTACAATTAATTTTGCTATAGCATTTAGGCGTTTAAAAACCATGAAAAGAGAAATTTTCAATATGCACAACAAATTTAGCATTTTCTGCAACAAACATTTACACATATTTTTAAATATTTCATTAAGTTTTTGTAGTAACATTAATTTTTTAAACATTTTTCATCAAGTCTAATTTTTAGAACACAGTTTTAGTAGATTGAAAAATGGCAATAAGTCAAAAGATTATTGAGTTATCACCAGTTTAGTTTTTTTGAGTAAACTTCTTCAATAGATCATTACAAAATTAAACTTGGAATATAAATATTGTTGCATTAACAATAGCAATTTTTGCACAACATATTTTGTTTTCTTTACTTTTGAGAAATGCAAAAAATAAAAATAGCAATCTTTAGTTTGAATTATATTTATTATAACCACTAAGAAAAACTTACTTATAAAATCAGAACTGAGATTGAAAGTGTCAAGTACTATAAACAATACTTTTAAAATTGGTACATAAAATTCAACATCTTCCTCATTTTATTAAAAATTTAAAAAATTAAATTAAACTTACATGAAACAAATATTCACTAATATTTTTAAAGCTGTAGATAAATTTATTCTTAATTTAGTATTTATTTTATCTTGTGTAGGTAAAAAAGTATGAATGTCAAGTTGGGGTATACTAAATCACTAATAGTTTACATATAAAACTTGGATTCAATGTTCTAAGAAATATCTATACTTTTTACTGAAATTCTAATGTTTCATGAAGAGAGCACGTTTTAATCAATATATTTAAAATCTCAAATTAAGCAATAAATATATCATCATTTTAAATCACCCTCTAGAGATGTGAATGTCTCATGAACCGTTTTCTCTAAACTTCTCTGTCTTACCATGTTATTAATTGAATTATTATGGGATTAAGAATGCAAAGGCCAGATTTGGCTAAGCTGCACTGAAAAGGTGTATGCAATTAGCACAACATTACCAAGGCAAAAGTTCACTAAAATTGCATTATCTAATGCAATAAATCCTTTGAAAAACAGAATGTTACCATGTAAGAGCTAAAAAAATAATAATACTCAAGAAAAATTATCATTCACCTAGCAAATTATGTCATACATAAAAACATAAAACATCAAAAAGATTATTTTTATTTCCAAGGTTCACAGATGATGTCAAAAAAACAAGAACAATAAGATAATTGTCATTGTAATCATATTGTCCTATAAAATGAATAAAGTGTGTAGGAACCATTTTCTTAGATACAATAAGGTGTGAATTTAACTTCTATATTTGAATGATTACTGTATAGAGTTTAAACTTCGTCATGTAATTACTGCAAAGAGTCAAAACAGTCTTGATATGTAATATTTCTATTAATTTACACAACAGTATTCTAATAAAACTGAAGTTTGAAGTGTATTATAGATAATGTATGAGTTGCTTTGTCGAATCAGAATTGAGACATCAGTTTCAAACACAATATCTAGTTTATTGCTAGTTTTCCTATATCCAGTTTGTGGCTATTGTTATTTCAATTAATTTTGAACATGATTTAACTTAGCAATGCAGAATATAATGGGAAAAATTTATTCTTAAGATTAAAGAAGACAAATGACATTTTTCAGTAGTAAAGCTGCTTTCTAGACCTCAAAACAATAATAAGTCTCCTTAATACCTATCTTGAAGATTTAAAACTGAAGATCTCCCCCATACTGAAAAATAAGGCAAAATACTTTGATAAAAGCAATGATGATGTTGTGTCCACGACAGGACCAAATCATACAATACCATGGGCCCAGATGACTGTTCTGGCAATCAATAAAAGCAATACTAACATTATTAACAAAATATACAAAACAAATTTTTAATTGAAACAACAATTAATTGAATTTTTTTTTTCCATTGAATTCAAATCTATTTTAAAGAATTTTAATTTGTTCTGTATCTCAAAATATAATTCCAAAAATTTAAACATATTAGTAGTTTATTATCACCTGCAAAGGTATCTTAATTATTTGAATTCTCTTGAAATGATGTGAATACTTACATGGATTTTCATTACATTATTAATTGAGTAGAATCATACAAAATAACTCATTTACAAAATTAAAAAAAAAAAAAAAAAGGATTGTATTAATGTAACTTTTTAACATTGTAAAATCCAGTGTATAATGCACATCTATACTTTCAAGCTGCATTTTTTAAAATTTTTAGGTATATTTGTCATATAACACGCATTCCCTTTTTTATGAAAGAACTTGAAATGTACAAGTGCAATGCTGTTATGCTTTGAAGTCATTTATTTGAAGTACTATCCTGTGGGATTTTGAAAAAATAGAATACTTGTAGAACTGCAACTCTTAAAGTTCATTAGGCATATCATTTTTTAAAAAATAAATAGTATTTCCGATCTGTACAGAAGTCAACTTTTTTTTTATACTCATTTTTTTTAAGCTATTATTTTTATACTCGACGTATATTGCACACCTGTAAATTTTGATCATTTTTTGTATTAAAAGTGTGAAATTATATCCTGTATTTTTCAGTAATCAGGGTAGAAATGTTTGAGATTTTTGATATTCTACCTTATTTAGAATCAAAATTTATATTGCAAGTAACAAAGTTGCACCACTATCATATTTACAATTTTCCCAAAACAAGTGTGCTGGGGAAGGAGATGCAGATTTTACTGAAATCAGCATTGTTATGTTATTACTAAGGAGAAAAAATTAATAAATGGAAGATATTACAAATTAAGAATAATGGTCTTTTTTTTTAACTAAGCTTGCCAAAGCAATTTTTAGGTGTTGAAAAATTTAAATGATTTTTTTTTTTTTTTTTTTTTTTTTTTTTTGCTAAAACTACTTGAATATTATGAAACTAATAGTAAAGAAATCCTTATTAATCAAGAAAAGCTTTTAACATCAATCCCCATTGTTTCTACTTACCAAATCTATTGTTTCATTTAATGAAGCAGCAATTTTCTCCAATGCAGATTTTAGAGTTTGAGAAGCTGCTTCTTGAATACCTAGTTTTAACTCTTCTCTTTGTTTATCTTCCCTTGTTATATTGTGAGGCTTTAGAGTAGGCAATATTTTATCAAGATCTCCAACAATTTTTCCATTCTTAAAATAAGTAAATTAAACAATTAATAACAATAACAAATGAGAAAAACATCATTAGTTTAATATTACACTATAACTTAAATACACTTTCCAAACTAAATATATGAAGAAATTCTACCTTTCATTTTCAGAATAATGGTTAAAGTGGAAATTTTGGGATAATTATGCTTTATATTTTGCCAAAGGAGTCCAAAAAAGCTAGCTTTTTTTGGTCACATTAAAATAAAATAAACTGTTGTAGGCCACATATAAAATACATTAAAACTAAAAATAGTTAACTAGTAAAAATTTTTTAAGTGTAAAACATATGCTGTTGTTTCTTATGCCACCTGATTGACAGAAACATCAGATCAAGGTTCATGAAATTCATCGCAGCGAAGGACTACATTTTTATGCCTGTTGTTAGCCTTGGCTTTGAGCACCATGCAGGTGACGGTACGATTTTGCTTGATTTCACTCCAATTTTGAGGGCGATCACCCTGGGGATGGTCAGGGGCCTCACTCCCCCTTCCACCAATCTCACGAGAGGACTGGTGGCTTGACGGCTATTTATATTACCCCCATGCCGCAAAGGCACTAATTTACAAATATCTCTTCCTTCTCCAAGATTCGAACCCAGGCCCTATGGCACTGCAGTCAGCGTCACTAACCACTATACCAGATGGGTGGACTACATATGTAGTCAGCATAATTAAACTTTATAATATTTTACATTATTATAATAGTTAAAAACAAAGCAGAAGCATTAAATTTGTGAGATACTTGACATTATTATTGAAACATAAATAATCTGATATTAAATTCAATGGAAGTGGGTAAGCTTTTCAAAGCAAAGTGTAAAAATGTTCATGAGATATTTTGGTACCAGCTTTATACATTCATTAGGCTCTTAATAATAAATGCTCAAAAACATGTTTGGAAATAACTAGTTATGAAATAACAGCTATATAAGCCAAAGATTTTTAAAGCTAAGTAAAAGGGTTTTTTTTATTCAATATTATTGAGAATTTTATAAATTATTTTTTTATATAAACAATTATTTGTAACCTAAAGAACAATTTATGTTTAAAAAAAAATTCATCCTTTATAATTTAAGAGTAAGTTTAAATGAAATTTACAATATTAAGATGTATTTATTTTTAATTGCAATTTCATGTTTTGTGGGCTTATGGGGGGGGGTTGTTATTGAGAGGGTGTGGGACATTTTTAGTCACTGCCTCCCTGGTTGGACTAACCAGCTTTATTCCTGTTTTCAGAAAGAAAGAAAAGATATCTTGAATTTTCATATAGTGCTGTTTTCAATTAGGAATTAATAAAAGGAGAATGATGGAAGATAATTTTAACAGCATTCTAAAAAGGAAAAGTTTCCATACATACAAATTTTTAAAGAATTATGTTGTAACTTTTACTAGGAAATAAAAAAAAGTGTATAAAATGTTAAAAAAAAAAAGTGAAGAATTTTATCTATAAATCATGCAGAAATTGTCAATTTCAATAAAAGAAATATATAAGTAATGTGATTCATAACCATAAATTTTTTTTAAAAAAAAAAATCAATAAACTCCAAAATTTTAAGTACTAAACCACATTTATTTAGTTAAAATAACAATAAAATTTTTTTAGTTGCTTCAGTTAGAAATACGTATTCAGTTTCTACAGTCAACAGACTGACACACTTAAGTCTAAATATTCTCCATAATACTAGTGAATTATCAATGAATACCATAAATCCTCCCATTGAAATCCCATCATCTCTATTACATACAAAACTTGCATCACAATAACAAGTAATATTAAAATTTGAAATTTTAGATAAGCAGTTTATAATAATTATATATATATATATAGTTTGATGTGAACATATCTCTAATAAATTAAACAAAGGATTCCACTCTGGTAAATTTGGAGTGGATTGGAACTGTGATAAGACATTTACTGCATAACGAATATCAGACCTAGATCAGTTGCTTATAAAAGATTAAAAAACCTAACAAGCCTCTATACCAGGGGTACTCAACCTTTTTTTCTGCCAGGCCGCATACATGTGTTATCTATTTTACACTAGCTCCATACACAAGATGGCTATTTCACACGGGTCACAACATGAGGATTAATGGGAGGGGGGAGAGAAATGCTTTAAGACCAGGATAACATAGAAAATTTAAAATATTGAAAATTTATCAAAATATTAAACTTTTTTTTTTTTTTTTGCTTTTTTAATTATTATCTTTTATATTTTTTATTTTCATCACTGAATTTTTCTAAATTAAAAGAATTTAAGAATCACTCTTCCACAATTTCTGCATCAGTAAACTATTTCAAATGATTACCAATAATATGACAACTTTCATAGGGTTGTTACCGCTGTGACATTGCCACCGACAAAAGACTTTTGCTGTAGAAAAGATTATTCAAGAAAGTCTATTTATCACTCCTTGAAAGAGATCTTCGAGGAAAAGTATTGAACGATTCCTGTTTAATGGTATTTTTTAAATACAACACTTTCATGACAAATCAAACAATTACTGATCCATGCTTGTTTTTCCCAACAAAATAGTTAACCTTCCAAACGTCTTGAAACAACATATTTTCTTCAAATATTTTTTGCTCACAAGATATGTGAAAGATAGTTTAAAGTTAGTTCCATTCATAAAATGGTCACTACTCCACTGTTGTCCATTGTCACTAATAAGAAAAAAATATCAATTCGCATCCATAAGATATCGACAGTAAAAAGCAAAATTGATATATTTTATTTCTTAACAAAGAATTCCCCACTAAATTTTCATAAATAAATGAATTTCTCAGAGCAATGGATCATGACCGGGCCACTTAAAAGGTCTGGTGGGCAGCATACGGCCCGCAGGCTGAGTTTCGCTGCTCTATACGGTTGCTTTGATATTTGAGAAACTTCATTTCCTGAACATAGCAGTTTTGATAAAACAGTTCCTACTGCCATACAAAGGATAACTGAACTTTTTAAAATTTTAATGCCTTTTACTATTCACTATTCATTATATACTATATTATTCTATTTTATTTTATGAATATACTTGAGCTTTGGGTTTAAAACATTCACAAAGGTAGTAAATTATATCTGTTACTTCATCATCAGTCTTTGCAAATAGGACAATATCATCAATATAAAGTAGTACGATAACTGTTATTAAATACATACACAATCCATTCAATATAATCTTTTCAAATTGTCCTTCAAGAATAGTAATTCACAGAACCATTCTCTCCCTAACGATACAATACACAGAGAGCTTTATTTAGCTTATAAACATATGGTCAGGTGCACTAGTACCTAAAAATGTCTGTGGTTGAGACAGAAATATTTTCCTTATGAGTTGCATACAAAAAGGCCCACTTAAAACTAATTGGAGTGCTTTCTATTTAATTTGCACGCAAGAACTGAAAAACACATTCTAATAATAGAATAATTTATCACAGGGCTATATATTTCCTCATAATGAACACCTTTAAATCTGATCAAATAGTTCTGCAACTAATCTAGTTTGATATTGACTACTGTGCCTTATTCATCATACACAGTACAGAAAATAAGTTTTAAGACCCAGATCCCCCCCAGATCAAAGGTTCTAATGGCACCATGAGTGTAAATGTGCATCTGTCATAACCTCCATGGTCTGCTGACACACTGCCAACAAGTTGGGCATTTTTAGTTAAGTAGCTGAGAGAAGATGAGTGTTCATTGCAGAAGTGAATTTTTTTCATGTTGATTTTTTCAGATGAAGAAAAGAGCTGTGATTAAACTTCATGCAAAACTTGGTAAAAGTGCTTTGGAAACATACCAACTCATGAAAGAAGTTTACAGAGACTGTTGTTTAAGTAGATCAAATATTTTTTGTGTGGTACAAATATTTTTTTGGATGGAAGAAATATGGTAGAAGATGATCAACGTATCTGAAGACCAGTTTCATCTAGGACACTTGAAGTTATTGAGAAAGTATGAAATTCTGTGACAAAGGATCACTGTGCGTCACTGAAATTGATGGAAGACTTTTTAAGCACCAACAAAGAAACAATTCAAACTGTCATGTATGAAGATTTGGGCAAAACGAAAGTGTGTGCTAAATTTGTTCCACACACTTTAACCCCTGAACAAAAAGCAATGAGAAGTGCACATTGCAGAGATATCATTACAGCTGCTGAAAACAATTCAAACCTCTTGAAGTCCATTTTTATAGGAGAGAAAACCTTATGTTTTCAAAATAATCTGAAACAAAGCAATAAAGTGTGGAATGGAAGTCACAAAATTCACCACAAGCCAAAAAATCAAGGAAAGTTCCACCCAAAATCAAAACAATGCTCATTTCATTCTTCGATAGTAAGGGAAATCCACAAAGAATTCGTTCCAACTGGACAAACAGTTATAGGTCAGTACTAATTAGCTGTCTTAATGCGTTTGATGACCAAAATTTGTCGCATTCATCGAGAATATCGAACTGAAAGCAGTTTGTGTTTGTTGCACAACAATGCAACCAGACAGACCTCCCTTATTGTTCATTGAGTTTTCAGGGGGGAAAAATGTCTGTTTGTTGAGCCAATTTAGCATCCTGTGACTACTCCTTATTCCCAAAACTTAAAATTAAGTTAAAAGGGTGTTATTTTGAGGATATTTTAACCATACTAGTAGCTCCGATGCATACTTTCCACGCCATTCTGCAAAGAGATTTATAACATGCACTTGATTCAATAATAGATCGCTGTAATAAGTGCATTGAAACCGGAGGGGCCTATTTTGAATAAAAAACCAAAACTGGATTTCTTGTTTCCATTTCTTTTTACAGACCCATTTTTAAAGCTTATTTGCTGCACTGAGTATGTTAAAGAATAAACCTACTTACAATCTCTTATTTTACATTTACTTGATTTGGGTACAATGTCCCATACATGGCATTTATTCAAAACCTGAATTTTGTCGTTCCCAGCCTAAAACCATTGGTCTACTTATGGATATTTTATGGCACTGTTAAAGTAATGGGGAATTTTTGCATTTTGTAGTCATTATTCAAACAAATCAGTTGCTGGTAATTTAATAATTCAGGAATAATTACTTTTGTCATTATAATTAGAAATTTTTATCAAAGATAATATTGTGAGCTTTAAAATAGTCTACATCTCATTATTAGAATCTAAAATTGTATTCATAATATAGAGTATTTAACACAGTTATGAAAACAACAATCCAGAAAATAACAACACTTCAATTGTTTTTCAAAAGTTTACAGATGTTTAAAGAAATTACCAAAAATGTTCAAAAATAATAATTTACATGTATAAAACAACTAATGTATCAAATTTATTAAAATTATTAAAGCATTAATATCCAAATGAAACATTTGAAATTTAAACATTACATTCAAGAATAAAGTGATTCATTAAAATTGAAAAATTTCAGTAATAAATATAACACATTCATATAAGTATTACAACAAATAAGACTTACCTTACAAAACTTTCCCATGATACTTTTTTTTGCACGAATTTTGCATTGTGTACTGTTTCGTTTAGGCATTTCTGCTGCTATCTTCTTCCATTTACCTGGGGAAAATGTTAACTTTTTAAACCAAGGTTTCAAAAAATAAAATTTCTTATATAAAATACTTGTAAATATTGAATTTTAAGAAAATGTTGTTGACAAAGACTGTATTTACAAATGTATGAACAAACTATTTGCATAATATACAAAACAAATTTGCTTGTAATAACATTAAGAAAATATAACATGTATGTAGGATATCCCATTTATAAAAGGTTAGATCATATCCCTTTCCAAAGGTTGGCAATTCTAATCAAAACAGTATTCCACATCAACGCCATCTAGCGTCCCTTTTAAAACGCCGACATCAACCTTTTTCGGCAGAGGCCCACTAACACCCGTCAGCGAAACGTCGTATTTCGCGCATCAGCGCCGTTCGCCCGCGCCAGGTGGTAAGTCTTAATAGCACCATAATGAGTTCTATTTAATCTCAATTGCCTTCCTTAAAGTAATGTGATCTAACTTTCCTATTCTTTTGAAATATTCCCCATGTAAATACTCCCCTATAATTCATAATAAATTATTTAGTTATCAACCAGTTTCTTTCTTAAACTATGTTGTCTATTTTATTTCAAAATTAACTAATACACCATAAAAACCTTGTTATATGGAAAATTCGCTATACAGAGATTCATCTTTCAATTTTCTTCATAAATCATATAAAAATATTTTAAATTCATAAACATTACATATTAAAAAAGTAATTATTCACACCTTTTTGTAAATTAATACAAATTATTTTATATATCTTACCTATCAAAAAAAGAAAAGAAAGAAAGAAAAACAGCAAGGGAAGTTTCTTGGCCCCTTTATCCACTTCCTGAAGAATTAATTTTTTTTCTTTGATGCTTAAGCACTTACATTTTGACATTTTCAAGCTGCTAGAAACTAAGTTACTAGTACAGCTGATCAACACTACAAATGAATGAAGACTAATTAAAGGACATAGGGACAAGAGGCCACTAAGGGTGAAAGGGGATATGGAAGATTGGGGAACTGGACAATAGGGGTTAACCTATTTCGCGACGGGAGGTGCAAATATGCATTCTTCACGGACGCATCTCATGGCAGGGCAGTGCAAATGTGCATTTTACAAAGGTGCTGTGGAGAGACGGGCAGTGCAAATGTGCATTTTCAGCTGAAACGTTTTTCAATTACCCCTAGATGGCACCCTATGTCCATTATATTGAAATTGAACGCAGGGTTTGATATTTTGCACGTCAGCTGAGTTGGGGGGGAGGAGACCAGAGACAAACAGAGCTCGGCTCATAAACTTTCCTTTTGATGAAACATTCACGTTTCTTATAACTCATTGAATACTCTTTTCTTATTTTTTTTACTACAGTGTGCGATGTTTTAGCGTCAGTTCTGCTTAAGATTTTGTTGTTTTCGGATATATTTTGTGAACTTTTCTTATTTCAAAAATCTTGACTTCAGGTTATTATTTTATTGTTTTGAAGGTATTTTCCTAACCTTAATATGAACAAAAAGGGTGAAAAAAGCCAAACTGTATAGTCACAAACCATGTGTAAATAAAAAAAAACAAACATTTTATGCTTGCAAATCATACAATGTAGGACTTTGCGTTTCTTCATGCTTTGAGATTTTCCACACTCAATCTTCATTTTAATTTTGCTATTTCTTTTTGTAAATAATCTTTGTCGTAATTTTTTTTATTAATTTGAAAGTGTATTAATGTGTTTTGTCAATGAAAATTTTGGAAAAAAATGAATAGTGTTTACGAAATTTATTTCCCAACGTAAGTCATATTTTTTTATATAATTTCATGTAAGTCAAAGGAAAAACGTTATTACATTCTACTTTAAATGTAACTGACAACTTATGTAATCTAAAGGGGTACCAAAAATTATGACGTTAGGACTGAAATTTTATTATTTATGCATTTTTTTCTTAAATTAGACTTAGCAACAAAAATGCCCAGTCCTGAAGGGAGTAGTCCTTTTGCATTCACCCCGTCTCTAGCGAGTGGCTCGCAGAAAATCGTCCCGTCCTGAAAGGGTTAAAGGTTGCACTTCTTCGATGAAATGCCCAAAATTCTATTGCTCTTGTCAAGTTAGGCACTTAATAAAACCAATTCAAGATTTATGACCACCATAAAATGTGTTAAAAGAGAGAATAATTTGAAATGTTGAGAAATACTTAAAAAATAAGGGGGGAAAAATTGAATAACAAGAGAAAAAGTTTGTTATATAGAAAATGCACTTCGTAATTGGGAGGTTATTTTACGAAGAAAATCGTGAAATGTTCTTGGTTCCAGGAAAAAGTCTGCTATATAGAAAAATTTGCAATATAGAGGTTCATATTATGGAGGTTTGACTGTACACGTCTTAATTCTTAAACTTACAAAACAATTAACATATATTTACATTTCCAAATCCCTTCACAGAGCAATATTGTAATTTTTCATTATTGAATTATTTAAAAACTCATATAATACATATTTTTAAAAAGCATTGAGATAAATTTTTTATGTAAAACAAAATTTCTTTTTAATATAGAATTTTGGATTTCTCTTAATAAATTAGAATTATATCCAAATACTTCAATCAAACATGATTTTCAATAAGAATCAAACATAATTGAATTAAATGGTGATGTATTAATATAGTGCACTCTTAAAGTATATATAATGTCCACAAGTACACTAGTATGTAAAATTAAGAGAATTTGCATATTTTGTCAGAACTTCAAATACAAAATTGAATGAAATCTAAAAATACTGCTTTGAAACAAAGATATCCATCTTATGTGCCAAATACATAAGCATATACATGTGTGTGGGAGGAGCTAGGCGAGGAACAAGATTTATAAGGGTGTATGCCAAGATTTGCCTTTCATTCGTAAGCACACCTCACCAAACTCCTTGGTGTTTGTTTGTTTTTTGTGGCAATTGGTTAAATTAAAACTCAAACAGTACAAATGAGTTGCCACCAACATTTGAGAAACAGCATAATTTTGTATATGGATGTAAAGTTGTTATACAGAGTGACCATATAGATCCTTGTACAAAAATCTAAGCACAAAATACCTTCTAGAATGCAAAGAATGATTTTAAAATAACTAAAAAAATTGCACTTTTGAAAAACATAAAATCTGACTATTTGTTATGTTATAAATTATATAAAACTTTTTATTTTATTAAATGTAGGCTTGAAAAAAAAAAACAAGTTCAAAATATCCATGATGAAAATTTTAAAGACAAACAAAAAATGATTTGAGAAAATTTTAAATAATATTTGACTCTGATATGGAATAAACAGCCATTATAACCCAACAGATATATAAAACTAACTTTCTGATACAGAAAAGAAAAACCATTCTTACCAAAGCCATGTTTTTTCATAAGTTCTATAAGTTTATTGTCTTCCGCTTCAGACCAACCGCCACATTTAAAGGAAGGATCTAAGAAATATTCATACCTGAAACATAAAATTACATTTAAACAATGCAACAAATTTTTAAACACTAAATAATAAATAATAAAATTAACAAAATTATTTACTTGGAAAGATAATATTATTAATCCCCTTCAAAATTTTATAAACTTGTTTATATGTTCCAACAGAATAAAAAATTTGATTTTAAAAAAATAATAAATAAATGACATCCTTAATTTGCATTTACAGAAAGATGCAAGTTTAAATTGTTTAATAATAGCTTGTACTTTAATAGCTTCCCTCAAAAATAAACTTTAAAAAAACTATGTTGCTTCTTTAACAGAAAAGGTTAAATAAAGCCTTAAAAAAAAAAAACCTTCAAGAAAAATTAACTGATGTCCATTTTTAAAATGGAACTACAAGAGAACAAGAACAAGAGAGCTTCAATTCAAAAACAAGAGAGCTTTCATATTTAATAAAACATATCAAAAAGTACTGAATTAAAGGTAGAACTACTGCATCCAAAAAACAATACAGGTTTTTAACGTTCATTTTACAAATGTATAGGGGCTATGCATTTAGAGGAAAATTTTTCTTGTAGCAGAGGGTGGTAATCAGTAGATCTGAAGCCCTTAAAATAAACTGCATTTTGAGTTTTAAAAAAATGTATTTTTATTTAGAAAAAACTGAGTGTGAAAATCATTGCATAAAATCAAAGCAACACTCTGAGTCAAGACAGAAAGGCCGTTTACTATTACTTAACACTTAAATAATATCCAATGATGTTACTAAACATAAATACAAAAAAAAAAACGCATATCTGATATTGCCATCCCAATAAATTAAAGCAATCCAGGCTTCATAATTACATGTCATGTAATAGTTTAAGCTAAGACATAATCCTATCAAATGAGAATCAAAATTTACTATTATTGTTTACATAAAGGTAGCATACAACTCAACCTTTATACTGGTAAAAAGGGAGTGTAAACATTCTATTCCTATTTGTATTCACATGTTTAAAAAAATTAATACATTGCAGTAAGTTTTTAAGTATAAAATATAAAATATTAAGTTTTCAACAAAATAAATGCTTTTTAAACATATCTCCCATTTTTCAAGTTGTTTGTTTATACACTTTTTTTAGGGAGTTTTTCAAAACATGCACAAAAATTCAAAAGCAAACATCTAAAAAGAGAAACCACCAATATTTAAATTATGGAATTAGGTGGTGAATCATTAGAAGACTTGAGATAGGACAGTCTCAAGTGAAAACTGCAAGAGACTTAAATGTTGAGCATTGTGTGCAAATGATAAAGATCAATATTTGTTTATTGATGTGAGTTATTACTGTGTTAGTGAGGCACAACTGAGTACAAAAGCTTCTCAGATGCCTTGCAAACTTCAAATGTGACCACAAGAACCTAAATTTCAAAGGTTATGGTTAAGGTTCAGTTTGTAAGAAAACCTGCTTTTGTGATTTGCTTATTTCTGTGCACAGTACTGATGAGTCAAAATTAAGTCTAATAACTGAATCCTTGATATCTGGATCCTAATACATCTACATACATAAAAATGGATGTTTGTATTTATGACCTCACTTCACTCCAACACCGTTCAACTGATTACTATGAAAACTGGCATGTATATGTATTTTTTTGTGGAGAAAGTTTTTGTGCTATCCTCTTTGTTGCAGCTCCCCACCAGTTGTACCTACAGAGCATATCAACTTCTCTACCGTTTAATCAATCCCCAAGTTACCAACATGATCATCAAAAATTATGCCAACCTTGCTCTATCACCAACATTCTGCTGTTTCCATTGAATCGCGATTGTAATGTAAGGAATGGCGTTGCTTGCAAATTTTACAATTTTAACATAAAATAAATACAACAGAAAGTAATATTAGCATTTTACACATCCAAATATAAATTATTTACACTATTTTAAGCATTCATTACACAAAATTTGTAACAATATGTTGCTTTTGCTGAGCAGAGATCAGCTTTAAAAGGTGTTTTAAAAATCGACCCACAAGAGAGCTACGAGGTGTTATAAATTTTTTAAAAAATCCTTTTTATCATCTATTAGATCTACAGACTTAAAATTTAACAAATATGTTTGTTTTTGTTCAGCTGAGATATGCAAAAAGCTTTTTGTTTGTTTGTTTGTTTGTTTGTTTGTTTAATTTGCAACTCATGTAAAATTAATCCATTAAAAACTTCTTTATTCTTCAATCTGTATTGTTTAGATTTTCAATTCACCTGTGCGAAGAACGGGTATACTAGGTAGTATCCTATAACATTTGAGAAAGACTTCAGTATGGCACTGGAAGTTTTATAACCAGAGTAAGCATTCTTTTGGAGAGCTGCACAAGTCTCCTTGTCTTTGACAGAGACTACTGTGATGTATGGGAATGAAATCTTGGAGTCTTATGTTCACCTTGGGGCTCCTCTGGCCAATGAATTTCCAGTCAGTGAGGATACTTCCCAAATGGATAGATCAGCCAGGTATCCATACATTAACTCGAGAAATTATTACTCTTGAGAAAGTAACTGTGGCTGGCTACCTCTTGTCAGAAAATTAAAAGCTTGACTCAAAAACTATTTCACTTCCAGAATGGATTAATTCACTTTAGCTTGTAAAACTATGAGAACTACTACTACATTTCTTTTTCTATTTGTAACCTCTCTTTTGAATCTTTTTGTGTTGTATACACAATTATGTGTATGTATCATAAATATTGTATGAATTTTTTTTAAAACATTATATTTCAACCTAAATATATTATTTATTTAGTACTTCTACATATAATCAACTAAAAGTGAAAAAATAATCTTAATCTAAATCTCACCAGTGTATTTTATCACAAATGAATTATTATACCTATATACACAGCATGATTATTAGTTTTAAAAAATGAAAATTTAGAGTTTAGGCAATTCAAATGAATATAATGAAAATTAGATGCAGGTATTTTATAGTATATGAAAAATATACTTCAGCTCCCTAAGGTATGGTTATTTGCTGAGGAATCTGCTGAGCTTTATGTCTGCTGACATCTTTCAAATCTGGTGCAGTTTGCAGATTGATTCCATGTACTTCGAATTTTAGGTTTTCATAAACAGAAAATAATCAGATTGAGGTTTGGGGGTCTTTGGTAATCAAGGAAATGTGAAATGGCTAGAGATAAAAATTCAGTCTCCAAACCATTGTGTTACGAAAAGTTTCATATAAAATTCCTTATGTGAGGACCACCTTACATCACAATACATCAGATAAAAGAATTTTCTACAGCAGTTATAAAAGAATACAATTAATCAATGTTTTATAATGATCACACATTCATAGATTTTCAATCAGAAATCTCTTTGTAAAAATAATAGTGTGGCTGATTGACTGATTGATTGATTATTAACGTCGCACTGTTTAGCTACACGAGGGCTTTTGGCGACGGACCATGTAATTTTGAACCATGGTCAAGTGACGTGGACAACACCTGAGCTGGCACCCCCCTCTCCTAACTACCACACCACACCAACGGGAGGATGTTTCAGCTCTCGACAGATTTAACATGCATCGTTGCCCTACACAGCGGGTCTTTAGTGGTATTGGGCTCGAACTCGTGACAAGGTAAGCCACAGTCCGATACCTATACCACTCAGCTACTGCGGCCACATAATAGTGTGGCAACCCTGCGGATGCAAATTGTCAATCCACATCATCTCAACACGCGTTATTCAACTATAAATAATTCTTCAGCAAAGGAGAATCAAGCAGCTTGGCAGTTCCCGTTTTAATGTGCATGTGGTTTTAATCTTGTTTGTCAAGTCATTTTATTGTTGTAGTTTAACCAATTTGTAATGTTTTTCCAAAGTTAAATCATTTTAACAAAATTAAGTTTGCTCTTTAAAATAGCATTTGGTCATTGCTGGAGTCAGAATTTATTAGGTGACCAAAATAGTTAACGACAAATGTGCTAGTTATCTTGTATACACAGTCACTTGTCCTTGATGAAATGAAAGCAATGCCACATCACAAGGATTTTTACCTGCTCGGTGCACAATTCTTCAAAGTACTATTAAAAGTCATGGAAAAATGTACCTCCTCACACCTTGAAACACATAAAGCTGCTCCTTGTCATAACAAATGACGAATTGCCATACGTTACTACTTACATCCAAACATACTGTAACATATGCTGAAACATGAAGGGTTAAGTGCAGAAATCTATGAACAGTAGAATTTAGTAAATCCAGCCCACATGCAACATTGCATGCATTTATGAGATGATCTGCACTTAAGCAAAAAACCTGAACAGAAAAGAGGAATTAAAAGTTATCCAGGCAATGACTGATTGATTACATGTACAATCAATATCTTGAAATCTATATATCCAGTCCTGAACAGTTAGCACAAAATACAGCCTATCATAATCAATGATTTCTATGGTAGACATAATGACTTGGTGGAAAATTCTTGCATTCACAATGGGACATGCTAATGATAGGGTATGACAAAAAATTTCATGAACCAATGTATTCTTACCAGCAGGGTGCTAAAAGTTGAAAAGGTAGCAATCTCATCAGGGGACCA
The DNA here is from genome assembly GCA_019973955.1 of Trichonephila inaurata madagascariensis. Lineage (NCBI taxonomy): Eukaryota > Metazoa > Arthropoda > Arachnida > Araneae > Nephilidae > Trichonephila > Trichonephila inaurata. The sequence goes on from BMAV01013953.1 coordinate 104,379, forward strand.
AAATGGGACACTCGGTACAGGCGATATTCCACACACGTAAATTTTACTGCAATATCCTTAATGAATGATCCTATTTTCTCATTTATGTGCCTTCACCCTCCTTCTGGAGACCTTACCCTTTAACAAGACATCCTACCATAGTTGTTTATTTGTATCTGAATGATTACATGAACACTTCATAGGTATATCCTTACTTCTTTGATCATCTAAATCACCTGATTTTCATCTATTTGAGCATATCTGGGATGCTTTTAAGTGAGATGTTTGAGCCACTAAACTTACTCCTTTAAATCTACTGAACAATCGAAAAATTATTGAGAGATCAGGGATCATATGCTCTTATACATGTGTGGGTGTACTTATGAACATAAACATTTTTTAGGTCCTGAATAGTTACTCAAGAATTTAATACATACATAAACAAATATAGAAATATGCTTCAATATATAGCATACAGACTATTCTAAATAAATTTAATACAACAGCAATTATTAAAAATAGTACAGAAATTAATAACATGAAAGATGAAAAAAAAATTCTGTTCTTAAAAATGTCATGAATTATGATAATTTCATTCGCTTATTAGACTAGTTATAGAAGATAATTTTATGCACTTTAATGGTAGTCATAATACACAAGTTAAAAGTTTATCACAAGGTGGATTTGCACAAGCAATTGTTTAACAAACATATAATATTTACAATGATATATTAATGACCATTTTTTTTTAACTGAATATAAATTTTTATCCAGGCAACCTTAAATTAGGCTCCTACATAAAAAAAAAAAATAATAACCTTAAATAATGTACATTTTCCAGGTAATAAGCTACAATGAAAAAAAACAAACTTAATATATATTGATAGTTATGGCAAGAGAGATATATTTTAAACTAAATATTTTAACACCATATCTTGATACAGCAATATAAATATCTGAAACATTTTTATAAATCATATTCAATGCAACGAATATTTATATCATTGCACAAAAATAAAAAAAATTATAATTTACTTTGGTACAGTTTAGACTTTAAAAAAAAAAAAATTTATTTTTTAAAGTTATCCTTATCAGGAATTCATAAAATGTATCAAATTTATTTTTCTTGATATTTAGGGTGATACTTTACAAAATATTAGTTTTCTGATATTTCTGTCCATTTTCAGATGGTGATACTTTCTATATCATATAAATAACATACAGAGAGAAAGATATTCCTTATTATAAATAATATGCTTTAAGAATCTTACATATTGGCTACAATGCAATCTTTCTGTGCAATAACTTTGAATTTGTTTATAGATCAATGAATATGGGTATTTAACTTGAGTTACACCTTGATTCAAACCGTGATCTGTACATTTTAGGTATGAGCTCTTATTTGATGATTGATTATGGATTCAGTATATTTAGCGATTAATCTTTTGGATTTTGATGAGAACTATAAACAGAAGTGAGAAAAATAGCTAGCCACTAAAAAAGATTTTAACCCTACAAAGCAGTCCTTGGCCGGCTATGTGTATATCTCTGAAGCATCCATTTGAAATTTTAAAATATTTCTCTTATTTTCAATTTTACTTTTATATATATATACAAACAAGCATAAGTGAATTTTATTTTTGAAGTTATTGAGAAACTTAACAGCATTGGATGAATTACTATTGTCTTTTCAGCATATTCACAAGTATCTACCAATGTTTTTCAAAAGCAACATGAAATTTAAGGATTTGAAATACAATAAAAAATTTATTTCTAAAAATTTAGAGAGACAGATATCAAACTCTTTTATTTTTGAAGCATTTTTTAAATTAACAACAACAAAAAAATTGGAACATTAATTATTTGATTTTTTTTATTATCCTCCTTACCTTGCTCTAATTTTACTATTAATACGTCCTACAAGCAATTGTTTTGCTTTCCTCCAATTATTTCCAAATCTTTTCACACAAGCCATAATCATCTAGAAAATACACATTTGAAATAAATTAAAAATTTTTAACTTTACTTATCAAAACTAACTCTATTCATTATAGTTGCTAACTTGCAGGTACATAATGATTTATTTCTATAAAATTAATTTATATTTAATCCTTTCAGAATGAAACACACAAATGCATGTGGTTTTGGAAGTTTCTTTAGGAAGTGTCACTCTCGGGTGGGAGGTTTTTCTGTACTTAATGCTTAAATCCATGAAAATACCAAAATATGAATGTATTGTTTAAAACGCTCTGTAGAGTATATAAGCAGTATATACTTTATATATTTTGCATTTACATACTTTATTTATGCCTACTATTTCTTTTTTAAATACATTTTTTACACATTTTTGTTTACTATTTAATGACTTCTAACATTACACATTTGAAAACTGAATATTTTAATTATAATTCTTTTTTAATATGAAAATTTTGAAAACAGAGATCTGCACAAAGTCCTACATTACAATCCTTGTACTCATAATAAATTATTTGCTATTTTGGAGAATTTTTGCAGGAATGTGAACAATAGAAAACTAAATTTTCTATTGTGGATGAGCACAGAGAGGTATTTTCGTTCGATGTACTTGGCATACAGATATCTTTGATATGTCATCATTATTAAATTTATAATGAACATAACAATCAAAATATATTATTTGTCACTATCAATACTCAGTCTGCTTCAGAATCAATTTTACATCATATCTGCTATTTCAACTAAAACATTTTTTATGCTTAGACATCGTAACAATAAAAAAAGAAAAATTTCATCTACAAGATCTAATTATCCATCAAAAAATAAACTGTTAACCCAAACCAAACGCTCTAGTGAAAATAAAACTCTCATACTTGCTATAAACAAATACCACATGTTTTTTTAAAAACAGTTGTCAAAATGCGTGCAATTTAGAAACATTCCTTTTCCATTATGTTTATAAATCAAAATCCATGTGAGTAATATTTTTCTCATTTCAAGTAGGAGATCAAATCAATACGTATTTCAAATCCCATGGACATTGTAAGGGTCACCCTGCAACGTCCGTTAGTGTGGGAGAATTGGAAGGAAGATTAGCCATATTCAAAATAACTTCAATTTATTCTCAGTTATGAACAACAACACAAATTCTATTAACCAAGTTAAAAAATGCACCCAAATACCAAATATGGAAAGCAATAGCGAGGTAGACAAGATACGAGAAGACTTTGAATAACCAGATCACTTATGTCTAGGCAATATCTTCCAATTCATAGTGACCTAATCTATAATTTGATTCCTAATTGACAAACTGTGAACTTAAATATTACAATAATCAGCTATGAAGTATCTAGGTCTCACTTCACATTTAATCAATCACTGCTAACCTCTCTCTCTCTTCTAACCTGAAAGTATGATCTATATATAAAAGTCTTAATTTGCATACTTACATTTTCTTCTTTGGGGCAAAGATTTATAATATAATAATTTTTAAAGACCCAATATCACCCAAGAGGATTAGAATTTGAAAGAACGCAGATAGACCCGTTACAACATATGCCACCTATTGCCAAAAAATTGAGAGTTCAAACAGTCTGATTCATAGGCACACATATATGGCAGTCAAGGGTGGGAGGAAAAATGCTGTATCATGCATAAAAAAGAGCCGGGAATTGGATGCATTTCTTCTAGACATGTATATGTGACAGTCAGCTCAAAGAGGTTAAACATAATAAACTTAAATTAAAATTTAAACAGAATGAACATTCAATTTTAAAATAAAATAATAAGACTGATTTAAACATGAATTTATTTTTGAATTCACAGAAAAGGAGGGATCAATGAAAAATTTTCACACAATACTTAAAATCATGCTTTCATATAGATACACAGTATAAGAAGATCTTTATTTTTAATATGGAACTCATTCTGATAAAAAAAACTTGTTATATGCCAAATAGACACATCACTAATTTCTAACAGAATCATCCCAAAGAACGAGTCTCCTACAAAATTTTCACATTTAAAAAAAATAAATTTCAATTTGATTTTATTGACAATGAAACAGTTATCATTTATAAAACTGTTGAGTATGAAAAGAGTGCAATACAAATACAGTTACAGTTTTACATACAAATACAGTTTTATTTTTAATAGGAAAAATTAACCTGTATTTTTGGGGTGTTTGAACAATATTTTTTTTTAACGTGCACATTTAAACTAAATTTTAGAATGTTGTAAAATTATATAATTATAAATTAATAAATGGAATAAAAAAATTTAAAAAATATTAAATTTCCCTATTATTTCCAACTGAGAAAATAAAAATTGAATCAACTTCTTACACAACCCCCCCCCCCCCATTTACAGCATTATTTCTCACTCAAAAAATTAATTTTAAAAGGATAGGAAATGAAAACATGAAAATGTATCTATAAAATAGATATTGGTGCTTATTTACTTGCATCATCTACAACAAGGGTGTCAAACTCAAAGGCTAACTTAGGCCCAACAATCAAGGTCTAATTTTATGTGGGCCGCAAAAAAATCAATATTCCTAGAAACATAGGTTTATATTTCAAATAATACATTATAACAAACATTTATAAAAGAACAAAAACTTCTTAATGTTGACGACCTGACATTTGATATCTCTCTTTTTTGCTACTACCTTTTCCTATTTTGGGAGAAATTTTGATATTTTATTTTATACTATTGTGTGCAGATATACTGGACAAGCCGCAAAATGTTCATTGAGGGCTGCAAGTTTGACACCCCTGATCAACATTATTAGGTGATTATTATTTTATTCATCGAAAGAAAAATTAACAAACGAAAGTATTTTAATAAAATGACTAATTATTACTGCAATTTAAAAAAAAAGGCTTACTGCATCTTCTTCTTTTGTCCATGGACCTCGATTGATTTCTCTACTAAGAACTGTCTCATAACGCAACATAGCCCGCTCAACATTTCGATTTTCTAAGTAATTGCATACTGGAAACAGAAGTAAAAATTTCAGAACACAACAATATTTATCAATTACTATTAATATATTAATGCTGTAAAAAATATTAACTAAATTAAACTAACATTTACAGTTTACATGTACAAATTAGTAAATACCAAAAGGAAGTTTATATGGAATTTTACAAAAAAAATTACATCTATAACACGAACCTATATTCCATGGAATAAATTTTCCTACTCTATAAGTCTCTATAACCTTCAGCATTTTTGCATCTTCTTCTGGTGTCCAAAATCTAAAAAGCAATTGTTAAAAAATAAAATAAAAAATTCATAAAGTAATTTCCTTTTTTTGATTAAAAAACAAACAATTCTACTACAAAAAAATGAAAAAAAAGTGAATAACTAAGAGTGCATACAACAAGACAAAGCATCGACAAAAATATCAATATTTTGTATTGTCATTGGACTGAATATCATTTACTTTTAAAGACTTATTAATCAATAAAAATAGAAACTAGAATTTTCTTCGAATTATAGCTTATCTATATCAACATAGATTGTCTTGCCTCAAAAAACTTTCAATTTGTAACTGGAATAAGTGAAGAAACTACGGTTAGCATTATGAATACGAGAATGTATGACCTAACTGTTTAAAAATTTTCTATGTTTATGCCAATTTTTTATAAGATAAATACAGAAAAAAATTGAAATTCAAGGGTAAAATAATATATTAGATTGGGGAAAAAGAAATCCATTATTTTTGCATGAAATTCAAAACTTTATCTAATATGTTTTGGATTGTCTGATTTGGGTCAAATATGTACCGTTTTGTTGTATAATTTGTTGCCATTTTAAAGGTAGCTTCATATTGCCTCTCTCATAGAAGTCTTGGCCTTTATTGGCAAAAAAACTCTAGTAATTGATTTTCACAATCTTCTCTTGATCCCAATTTCTTATTACTCAGGAAGATTTGCAATGCAAGAAAAAGGTGGTAATCGTTTGGTGCCAGGCCCGGACTATATGGTGGATGCATTAAAACTTCCCAACCAAGCTTCCAGAGTTTCTGGCGAGTCACTACAGACGTGTGTGGCATGGCGTACTAATGGAACCCAAAACCTCTTCTGTTGGCCAATTCTGGCCATTTCTGGTCAGTCGCTAGCTTCAAATGGTCCAGTTGTTGACAATAGAGATCTGAATTTAGTGTTTGGCCCTACGGAAGCAACTCATAATAAATTATTCCTTTCCAGTCCCACCAAATGCACAGTAGAACTTTCCTGGATGTTAGTCCTGGTTTGGCCACTGTTTGAGCTGCTTCACCGCGCTTTGACCACGATCGTCTTCGAATATTGTCGTATGTTACTCATTTCTCATCCCCAGTCACTATCCCTTTAAGAAATGGGTCGATTTCATTCTGTTTGGCCAGGGCTTCGCAGATAGAAATTCGATCCATCATGTTTTATGGTGTTAATTGGTATAGCACCCAAACATCGAGCTTTTTTTTTAATCCAACTTTGCTCAAATGGCTTAAAACTGTTTTATGGTCAATCTCTTAGCTCCTGGGCGATTCTACAACAACGTCGGTCAACTTTGATTATTTCTGTGATTTTATCGACATTTTCGATGACAGGCCTGCCTGTGCGAAGGACAACTTTAACGTCAAAAATGCCTGAACGGAATCGACAAAACCAAAATTGCACGTGTATCGGCACCATAAACATCATTCACAATTTCAGCCGATTGGCTTGCATTTTCGCCTTTATCAATGAAAAAACTGTAAAATGCACCGAATTTTCTCTTTGTTGACTTCCATTTTTAACACCCTGTAACTCACAACTGAATAGACCAAATAAAAAACAGCAAAATAATTTTTTTAGTGTGAAATGTCATCTTGACAATGAGCATAAATTTGAAATTATTTGATTGATACTTCACGAGATATCGACACTACAGCCATCTACCAAAAAAATAATGGATTTCTTTTCCCACAACCTAAGATATGTATATATTTTAATTTATAGCCAACTCAAATACAATTTTTCAATTAATAAATCTACAAAATTTTTATGCATGATTTTCAAGTATAACTGGCAAAATCGGTGCTTCTGAAACTACTTTCTCTGTGAAGCCCTTAGTTCAAAACAAAGAAGATCTAGTCCTCTCATAAAACAAAATTTTCTCAAATATAATGATAAAATACACGAGTAATATTATGATAAGGAACTCCAACATGATTTGGGAGGTTACCCAATTTTGGAATGCGATTCTAATAAAATATTTTTAAAAATGTAATCAGGGTATATGAAGGTTGCTTGATCCATGGTTGGATTACGTGTAATGGGTTTTCTTTGGGTCTTTCAACTAAACCTCAAGGGGAAATTTTTTTAATTAATTGTTTGTTTTGTTGCCAATCCTCCAGGGTCTGACGAAGTCAGACAAGATCAATTAAATCATTAACTCTCAAAAAGTCGAGCACAAGAAGGGAAACAATGTAGATATCTTTGCTTGTGAGATCTATGCGATGCATTATGTGTTCAGGGGAAGCCTGGGATCTTGACATCTTGCACAGATGAAGAAGATCTTTTTGTTCGCTGAGAATGAGAGATGCTTGATATCCACTGGCAGAATGAGTGAGTGTAGTCTGAGAGCATCTGTCACACACTTGAGGGCCAGGGTCACACCAGGTCTATTACCCACATATCAATGATGAGTAGGAGGCACCCTCCACTCCACCAAATTTTGAGATTTTTTTAACAAGGATAATTCCAGATAGGTAAGGGCAGATGTGGAGGGAGTTGGAAGATCACAGCCCTCCTAGTTTGTCTGCCATTTCATTGCCAAAAAGTTTGACATAAGATTGGATCCATTGAAAATGGATATTATGGTGCAGCGATATATGTTTCAGTTTGTTTAAGATTGAGACACTGATTTAGTTGTCAACAATAAACCATTTGTAAAAAAGTTGAAGGGAACTACGGCTATCAGAGAGAATCCAAAGATCACCATAATTCTTCTTAGATAGAAAGGCCTCAAGTCCTGCGTCAATGGCTATTAGTTCACCTCTGAAAATTGAGCAGAAATCAGGATTGTGTTTGTTCAGACCATTTTTTCTGGGTCATATCAATATAGATACTGTTACCGGCCTGATCAGATATTTTACTACTGTATAAATCTTGATTGCATCAGTGGGGAGGCTATTAATGATCTCCAATGCTAAGTGACTAAGATGGCTAGAGACAAAAATTTTTTTAATGATGCGGAAACTTAGGTTGACGTGGAAATAAACCCTGGAGAGCAATGTTTGATTCTGAGAACCTCTTTCTGTGAAGGAACCATGACACATTAAAATGAAAATTACTATTTTAAGTTAAGTGAAACAAATTCAAGGAGGAAGTGAACAGTGAATCTCAAATGATATTAGTTGAATTATATCTGTGAAAGCCACCTTTTAGAATATCAGCATATCTTGGCATACAACTGAGGGCCATATTATTATTAAGATCACTTCAAGATTCATCTCATGTTTCTGTCTTTCTTCATCTACTCACAATAAGTAGAATTTATTATTATTATTAATTAGCTATTTGTAAACACATTACATTTTAAATAGACAAATAAAAGTCATTGATTTTTAAATATGTCTTTCACTGGTTGTCCCCCAAAGTAATTGTAACTTAGGATCCCCACATATGAGACATACTTTATCATTGTTTCACATCAAAATACTTAGGTTCTTACAATTAATGAAGGAGGATATGTTATTCTTCATAAAGAAGAGTTTATGAAATTTACACTCTTATGATCAAAGAGATAAAATAAAACTAAATATACTTCTCTTAAAAATAATAAATTTCTCTCATAAAATGAGGATATTTCCTCATTTTTAGAATGATTTTAACTAAAAAATAAAAACATTTAGCAGAAAAAATCCTAGCAACAATTTATTATTTGAAATTAAAATTCTCCAATACTTTCAAGCTTATTATTCTTCCAAAATGGCAGGCATGAACAAGCTGTGAACTAAAGGATGTATTTTTGTGTTTTCCGAAAAAAATATTTTTATCTTGTAATTAAAAAATTTTGGAAAGTAAATTGTACAAAAAATTTTTATGGGCAAAATAAGTAACATTATTGATTGAAAAGGAAAAAAACATCCATCATTTTTCAACAATGAAAGAAAGTTTCTAATAAATACCTGAAGAAAATATATTGGTTGTTTTGAATTTGTTACATCAAACACTCTAGGGCAGAGATACTCAACCTGCAGCCCACCAGACTTTTCTGAGTGGCTTGGTCATGGCCAAGTGACAATAAAAAAATTCAATTATTTAAGAACAATGGACAAAAAATTTAATGGAGAATTCTATCAATCAAGCAATTACATCTATCAATTTTGTTATCAATTGGCTTTTTTGATAGTAGAATGTAAACAAGTAGTTTAATAATAGTTGAAAGGAAATTGAAACTACCCTATAAGTCAGTAGAACAATGAATAAAAGTAAATTTTTTTTGTGTGTGTTTTATAGAAAGGTTAATACAGTATTAAAACAAATAAAAAAAATGAATTTAAATATTTTGATCAATTTTGCTTTGCACAATGTTGATTAGGTCCCAATGCTCCAGCCCCCCCCCCCTCCCCCATTATCCTTATTTTGTGGCCTGTACAAAATACCTGTAATACGCATGTAGCCCGGCAGGAAAAAAGGTCGAGTACCCCTACTCTAGGGACATATAGTACCAAAAAGATTAGTTGTTGTTGTTGTTGTGTTGTGACTAATGCCACCTGCCTGATGAAGTCAGATCGAGGCCCACGAAAATCATCACGGCTAAGGGCTACATTTTTAAGCTTGTCGTTAGCCTTAGCTTCGAGTACCATGCAGGTGGCAGTACAATTTTGCTCGGGTTCCACCCCAATTTAGAGGGAGAAAACCCTGGAGGTGGCCAGGGACCCTCCCACCTCTCTTCCCCTTCCACCAACCACACAAGAGGACTTGCGGCTCGACGACTATTTAGAGAACCCCCATGCCGCAAAGGCACTATACACTTACAAACATCCATGTCTTCTCCGGGATTCAAACCCAGTCCCTACAGCACCACAGTCAGTGTGGCTATCCACTATAACGGTTGGGCGACAAAAAAATAAGTGCTTCGTGAAAATGTCAAATTTTTCTAAATTGAGATCAGTTGTAACAAGCGAAAATCTAGCAATATAGAAATGGATTGCAAATATTTGTAGAAACAAGCAATTCGAAGAATTTGTCAAACCCTAAGTGAGAAAAGGTGCCTTGGTATAATAATAAACCAGATTCCTTCCTTTCCAGACCACATCATAAGAAAACTTTTAAGCTAACTCTGTTTCATCTTCACTATTTGTCCCCTGTCCCTCATTATTCTGTATGACTTAATTTTTAGAGGATTCAGGACTTGAACTCACAATTCTTCTCAAAGGAAGTGTTGCTTGAATATTATGTGATAGCACTAAAGAAATCTGATTTTTCTTATCAACTTCTTTTAGCACATAATGAACATGTTTCAGTAATTCCAATACATACTGTTCACACTTTTGTCATTGAAAAACCCATACAATGTACTGCTAGACAATGTACTGCTAAAATAACATGTAATACTAGCAGGTATAAAGTTGCTCTTATTTTAAAAATTGGTACACTTTTCTTTTTGGAGTATAAAAACCAGAAAATGTTTGGATAATAACATAAATATGTAAAGTAATCTCAAATACTTTATGAGAAGGTCAAGAAACAAATATTGTTGCAGTACTTTAAATGAATTTTACAAAATATTTCTCATACTACTAGGATTTATTCACAATTAAAAAATATTAAGAATTTCAAATCAATAAAAAAACCATAAATTCATACAATTATTATCACTAGTTTTTTGACTATGTTATTGTCATTATTTGATGTAAATTCTAAGGAATCATGTTTCATCACATATTGTTTTAAAAATTTATAACAAATCAGATTTAAATAGAAATATTTTGACTATTAAAAATATGTATTATTTTCTAAAATTTAGTTATGCATACAAGGGGAAATGTTCTAATTCTAATGAATTTATTTATTGTTTAAAAGCAAATATTTTCATCAAAAGAACTTTATAACCACATATTTTTTTAACATAAAATAATTTGATGCATACTTACTTCCTTATCAAAGATTTGTTTAAATGTGATTGGTACCTCTGAAAACACTGGAAAGCAGAACGTCCAGTCTGAGAATAAAATTTAAAAAAAAAAAGAGATTTCAAAAAATTGTTTGATTTGTTCACATTTTATTTTTCATTTTGCACAGTAATATTCCATATCAATGCAAAAAAATAAACAAGTAAAACGAAATAAAAATAAATAAATAATAAAATTTTGCATTGAATATTATATAAATATAAATAATTGCTTTTATTCACTTATAATAATTCTTAAGCATTAGTTGTACAAAAAAGTAATATTTTTACTATAAGTATTAATTACAAATAATACATTTCTTTTTTGTTCATGTTCATTTTAGTTTTGTTATTTACAACTGCTTCTATTCATACACAAAAAAGCCTTCAGTCTTTTAATGATATAAATTAATTTTTAAGCAATAGATTAGTTCTTAATCACAAAAATGTTTAGAGAAATGACAAAATAATTCAAAATAATTTATTGTTAATGAGAGTAAAGTGTGGTGTATCCATTGGATGAGCCAGCATATTTATATAGACAATTTTTAAAAATACTTTTCTTCTGGTGGAAATTTTAAGAAACCATTTAGAAATTCACTGCAAGAGATTTAAAAAAAAAAAACCCAGCTTTTAAGCATTTTATCAAAATAAATAAATCATTTAATTAAAATAAATGTTGCATTCAATACACAATAGAATATCAAAGGAGATTCATTCGCTTCGTGAAGAAGAATTTTCATTTTATTACATAATAAACACTGAAAGTACAGATAAATTTCTTTAAAATAAAATAAATAATAATAGAAAGATTTTTTCTTTAAATGTAAAAAACATGTTTCTTTTACATTTTAAAAAAATAATTATATGACTGTTAAATTTTACGAAATTTTTGTTTTATTATAGTTATTTTGCATTAAAAATGGGAAGATAAAATTCAAAAGTGCTTTCAGAGTAAACAAATTAAAAAAAATATGATAAATCTATTTCCCTTTTGACCATAAAATTGAATGAGTTCACCTTAGGCAATAATACATACTTTTCTATTCTGCAATAGATGATTTTTCCATAGCTTCTATAATTTGAATGACTGGTTTCTTGACCTAACAAAGAATAACAGTCTGTATGTAATACAGACTGACAAACCTCTGTCTTTAAAAATAGCTTTAAACCAGTGTAATAATTTACAAAGAAAGGAAAGAAAAGGCGAAATTTTTATAAAACTCTGAGATTTTAATATATAAAATTTATTCCGAGCCACATTCTAATATATAAAATAATGTAATAAAGTGTTGTATCAAGACTATACGCTACTGTACATATTATAAATTTAGATTACTAACTTCCAAGCTACTTAACAATAAAACTTCCAATAAAAATTAAACTAAAAGGACAAAATAATGAAATCTTGCATACTAATGTTAAATACAAGACATAACATGAATATACAAATAAAACAGATTAGACCAGAAACAAAAATTATGTATCTTTATCTTGTAAATGTAATGCTAAACCAACCTTTAATTTTTCAGCAATAGAATCCCAATTCCGTTCATTATGCTCCTGTGCTAGCTGTTGTAACTTAGCATCTTCCTCAGGTGAAAATGGCTTCTTATTTACAACGATACTAGCATAATTGTTCCACATAGTCTCGCATTCCTTAAAATTTCTACTTCCATCTAGCTGGAATTTTTTTAAAAAATATGTTAACATTAAATGTTGTTAAAATTTTGAATATTTTTATATGTAAAAAATTAGGCTTTTTAATAAGCACTCAGCTTTTTAAAAAGCCTAATTTTGAATTTTAGAAAACATAAATGCTATGAGACACATCAAAATTTTTAATTAGATGTTATATAATCAAATAAATTTTTGATGCAAATTAGTTGAATAAAGGAGAATTGTCACAAAAATAATAAACATAAAGGAGAAAAATGCTTAATGCTTTTAGTTATTAAAAATAAAAATTTATTATATAAAAACTAAACAATGTTGTAAATAAAAAATATAATAACTCATTGGGAGTTGTGAAGTACATAACCCTCTTGAACTCTAATCTCTGATATTGCAATTTTGAGTGATTTCAAAGGCATAAGAACATGCCCAGTAGTATAAAAACATTTTGAGAACTGAAAAATTTAATATCTCAATACTTAAAATTAAAAAGGAGTTAATAAATTCAATTAAACACATCTTAAAAATTTTTAGGAAACCCTACAAACAAAGCTAAAATCGGATCAGAACATTGGGTGGTGTTATACTTAGACAATCCAGATGTAGCAAACAAGTCCGAGACAGAAAATTTAGAAATCTGCATGAGTAAGCTGGTACATAAAAGAAAGCAATCTGATTGGTTGTTGTAGACTACCAGATAGGAGGGGCTCGAGGAAAAATTTCCCCATTGAGTAAAATCAGAGCAATGTAAAATAAAAATTTTAAAGGAACTTTTAAGTTTTCTAAAATTGAAAATTAAAGAAAAGAGGAGTTTATTAAAATAATTCATGGTCTTGTAAAGATAAAATCTGTGGTATATTTTCCTATATCTGAGTGAGTGAGTGAATATTAATGTTGCACTGTTCAGCTACACATTCCTATATCTGAGATAGATGGATTTAGCTGCATGGCCCCAAATCGGGGGGGGGGGGGGGGTATAAAAAAATAAATGAGGGGGAGAACACAGAAAAGTATTTTATTTTAAAATTATAATTATGGTTTTAACATAATTTTTTAAAAAATACATAATAAATTAATAATTAATAAATTAGAATTCAAAAAATTCACACCTATTGTAATAATGAAATTTTGATAAAAATCACATAAATGGAATTTATAAAAATAAATTACAAATAGATTACATTTTTGAAGAAAAACTTACATGAGCTGATACTTCCAACCAGTCTATGTGATCTTTAGCTTCAGAAATGACTTCTTCATGTGGTCTATCACTGTTAAAATAAATATGAAAACAAATATAAAGCAACTTGAAGAATATAACATTATTAAATTCAAAAAATCAGTTGAAAACTTCTGTTACTTAATAACACATAATTATTGATGATAACATTAACAATTCAAATATTAGTTCATAAAGATGTCTACATGTGTTGATTAAAAAGTTCCCAAACAAATTTACTTATTTATATTCTTCCACTAACAATTTCACTTTCAATTCTTATCAAAAGATTTTTATACACATAAAAAATTAAGTACTATTAGGTTAGCTTGGCAGAAATCTTGCCCAACATACTATTTGTGATCAGCAAACTTTTTGATCCAAATATGTACAAATAAAAGCTACTTACTGTTAGTTGTTAATAATTTTACTTTATTGCAATTAATAATTCAAAGGAGAATTACTGAAAATAATTGTAACTGAAAATATTTTGTCTATAGCCAGTAATAACATTTGGCGATTTATTGCCTGTGCTTGGATTAACAAAACAGTGTCAAAAAGTATTTAAGTAGGCTAACTTTTCTTTCAGAGAATGAATGATTTAAATATCACAAAACCAATCATTTCATTTTTCCCATGAAAAATATACCTGAATTCAAATGCAAATTTAATAAACTGAAAAACTAAATATAACTTTCTAAAAATTCCAAAGGAAAGATGTGATCTAAAAAGTTACATCATTAGTATGTGCAAAATGTGCAAGTTCAACTTGAAAGCATGTTTTCTACAAAGACTCTTGTAACTGAAACCTCACAGCTTCCTGGTAAATATTTAGGTCATTAAAGCAAAGTCAAATAATATACCAAAAATTGGTGCTTTAAAATATTGGCAGCTTGTAAGTCATGGTGCATTAATTCCTAATGAGATCAAGACTGTTACATATTGTTCACTATGAGTGAAGGGCTACACATTAAATTATTCTTATCTTGGATCCTCCAAAAACTACTTTTAATCCCAGGTGGTTTTATTTCATGCTGCAGTATCTAATTAACACAGCAATCACTTTTTTATTTAATGCTTCCACTGTAACTTCAATTTAATATCCTGAAAGATATGCCATATGAAGCAGTACATAATTTAAGTGATCAATCAGACTACAGCTTATTCTCTATGTAAATTACTATCTGTTTATAAATATGTTCTTTCCTCACTTCCAAATGAATGTATTGGAAAATGTATTTTTATGTCATTGTCAAGTTGAAAATATGTTTAATTTCTATTTTAACCCCTTAACTGCTGCTTAAAAGTTATACGATTTGCTCCCCAGTACCACCGTTTTTCACACACAGGCAGGCATATGCTTGTACTGGGGGAAAAGAAAAGGTATAAATAAGCAATTTTTCCTCTAAAATGTGTAAATCCTTCACAAACCTTGTCAAGGTCATTTTAATGCATTACAAAGTTTTTGGAACAGTTTTACTCATAGCAGTGCAAAGAAAAGGATCATACTTTGGAAGGATGTATTATCTGTCTGCAGCACTTAATGCACTGGTTGAGCTACACGGATATACACGCCAGCCACGGTTAACATATCTCGGATATTTTTGTAAGCCTTCTGCTTAATTTAAAGCTAAAGTTCTAATCAGAGATGCAAGCTAAATATAAATTAAATCTAGTAAGATGCAATCCAACAGTTAATTTCTAACAATGTCATCCACAACAGTGCCTGCAAGGAGCCACAGAAGCAAGAAAGAAAGCCATTCCTTCTGACAAATCATGTTTTCTCAGCAATCACATTGGCAAGTGAGAGTGAATACACTTATTTTTAATGGAAATCCTGATACCTGTGTGCATAGATGGAAACAAAAAAGGCAGTGGTGATTTTATGGTGTGGCCAATGTTGCCACAGGACACATTAGAACCCATCCTCTCCACTGAACAATCCTTGGTTTCTGTACACTATGTGTACATCATGGCAAACCAGGTGCATTCCTTTATGGTAACATTATTCCAGGCAGGTGATGGTATTTACCAGCAGGACCCTGCCATTAACATCAAATTGTCAATGAGTGGTTCTAGTGAATTTTAAGTCATGTCTTGGTCTCCAAATTCACTTGATGTGAATTCAATTGAATATTTGTGGTTTCACCTGAAAAGTAGAATTTGTGCTGCCATGCCACCATCTTGTAATGTGTGGAAATTACAGGATCAGTTAGTGAATGCTTGGCACCAAATACTTCAAACTATCTATCAGCAACTTGTCAATAACTTGCCAGCTGTTGGTGGTTTTGAAGGAGAAAGGTGCCCTACTTTACACTTAACAGGTTATCCTAGTGTAATGTTCTCCAGTGCACGTTAGTAATTATTATATTATTGCTTATTCTGATCCACCATGTTGTAAGCCTTTAACTATTCATAACTGCCATTATAATACATAAAATTATCTTGTAGATTTAATATAACAAGCAAATGAAATTTATCATAAAATTGGAATAGTATTTTAATCATGTCATTAATATGAATAGAATCTGAAAGATCTTCAAAATTAAAACTATTAATAGAACAATTTTTTTTTATCTTGTGATCTATTATTCCCCTCATATTTCTAATTATAGCAGAAGTATTATGTTAATTTACTGTAACTGTATATACTAAGCATTTTTCAAAATTAATGCGAATTAAGGCTGTCTTCGCTAAATGTTCAATGACCTAAACTTAAGGTGAAGCACATTTTCAGACAGAAAAATGTCTCAATTTTTAAGAAAACTTGCAACATTGTAATTCATATCTGTTTATAATATATCATTTCTAAAATTTCAAAATATTCTATAAATAATTATTTTTACCCTTAAACACATAAAGGGACATCTGATTTAACATTACAGTATGGAGGGGGGGGGATGTGAAACACATTTTATATCAGAAAAAATGGATAAACTCAGATAAAAATGAGTAGTATGATGAAATATGCTGCTTTCTATAGGATAGTGAAGCCAGAATAGTATTTATGTTGGAATATTTTTTTTATCTGAAAAAGTCTTCCAAACCTGGGTCCTATTCCTTAACATTACGCCAAAGACAGCCTTAAACCAAAAATAGTAAAGCTTCAGAACTTAAACACAAGGGCTTTCGTAATACTTGAAATTTAAGAAAATATGTGGATGTTTAAGATTATTCATGTGAATTCCAGTTTTTTAAAATAAAATACTGAAATGATTTTAGTTTATCTATCACTAAATACAGAATTAACAAAAACTGTATTATTTTAAAAATGTTTGTCAAGCAATAAATTATGTTTACAAATGACAGCATAGTTTATTGTAACTAAAAACAAGATATTATAGATTTTTTGCAGCTTTTACAACTATAAACATATTTAACAGTGACATGTCACAAAAATATTTTTTTAGCTAATTGATAATTTTGTATCAAAATGTTTCAAGTGCCTCCAGAGACATGCTATATTTGATAACATGCTATCTTAGTAATGAAATGTCTTATATCTTTACATAATTGATGATTGATAGCCATTTTATTAGAAATCACAAGTCTAAAACCAGCAAGTGCCCTCCTCAAGTTTTTTAAATTATTATCTTTTATGATAAAGAGATCTGTTTTAATAATGTGATCTATACATTCAACATAATTAAACACAGATCAACCAATTTTTCTTATTGTATTTGAAAGCATTTTTTTAATAACACTTTTAACTGGAAATATAGACATATGTTTTAAATAAGTTAGAAAAATTAAAGTATTAAGATTTATTCATAAATAATATAGCACAATATTCTGTTTGATAATTATTATTTATATTAAAATTTATTTTACTCTTGTTATGAGACGTATTCATTCAGCTATAATTTCCAAAGACACAAATAGCATATAGTGAACATTCTTAGAACAATTACTATATTTTTCTGCAAATATTATATAAAAAGATAAATACCTCTCATTCTGAATATCTATTTTTACATTTGCTATCTCCTCTTCTAATACATTTTTTTCATATTCTTGAATATGTTCACCATTTAGCTTTGACTCTAAATACTGAAGTCTAAAATAAACATATTTATTTTTAAGGCAGTATAAAAATGTACATGAAAAACTATTTCTTTTGTGTATGAAATATAACTAATATATATTTATTTCAATGACACACACACACACAAATGATAAGAAAGTTGGAAATTCAAATAATTTGCACCATTTTTATAACATACAATAATTCAATTTGAATCTAAACATAAATCAGAGATAGCACTAGCTAAAAGCTTACTTTTATAACATGATTCTTTTAAAAAAATTAAAATTAAGAATATACCAGATTATTTTAATAGAAATGCAATGTACTGTATGTTTCAGTTTCCAACAAATTAATTTTCAGTTTATATATAAATTAAACTAAAAGATTAATAAGAAAGAAAAATAATTAATCTTTTAGTTTATACATGTTTGAATAGCTTAATTTTATGAATTTACTAACCAAAATGTTTGTGCTCCAACAGAATATAAAAATATGCTTCGAAAAATTTGAAGCCCAACAAAGTACTATCTCTACAAGTTTTTACATCATTAAAAAAAATTTTTAGTCAAAAATCAAAAACTTAAGCATTTTTATGTAAAATAAATAGGGGAAAATAATATAATTGAAATAATTAAATTGAATTAAAAATAAGATCTATGCTCAGAAAGAATCATGATTAAAGATAATATGGTTTTATATCAAGAGAATCTATGTACAATGATAAAAAGTTTAAATCCATCTCAACACAATAAAAACATCAAACTCTTTCAAACAAGTAGATTGATAAAAACAATGTTCTAACATGCAAGGCTAATACAATTATTTTAAAGTAGGTTACCAATATTACACCTCATTTTATTAATAAAAGATTGACAAAAAGAAGCAGGTTATTACAAATATAAACACAAGAAAAATTACTTTTCAAAATTTTTCTCCCATGTATAACTTTCAGGTATTTTTAAAATAACATTTGATATATTCAATATGGCAATAATGAGCAAAGAAAACAATAGGGTTCGCTTGTTAGAAATATATCTAAGCATATCTTTAAGCAATTTATATAAGAACAGTATTCATTTTCTTGCATATAATATGGACTTTGGAAATTAATAATTGAAAAATATCAATTTAATAAAATAAAAGAGAATTAGAGGACATGCATTTCCCCCAATTTAATTAATGTAACAAAATAATCAATACAGTTAGTAAACAAAAATTAGTGCTATAGACTTATATAGATTAAATACTTCCATTAAGGAAGTGAAGTGGAAAAGAAGTTTGAAATTAATGTTCTAATAACTTAATAGAAAAAGTTAATCTTCAGAGAAATTTTTAACAATGAAATATTTATAATAAAAAATACGTGGGAAATAAAATTAAAATACAGACCTAATATAATAAGGATTTAAGATGTATTTCAGAGCACTAGCATAAACACCTTTCCTTAGATTCTCCTTTTCTTTTTTTGTCCCTATAGAAAAATAAATTTTAAAACACTGACATAAATGATAACAAAATATTCATAAGAAATTATTATGATTAGGAACATTCACTAACTATAAGGATATAGAATTTTGATTTAAAATGGTATCAAAGGAAACTGGATTTAATTAAAATAATATAATGAACAGAATTAATAACATCTGGAGAATAGGATATAAAAATTAAAGCAAAAATAAAAAATACATTATTTAATTAAAATCAGACACATTGATATCGAAATTATTAGCAAGGATTAATACAAATTAGTTCTCATAGTTCAAGATTTAAGTAAAAATTCAGTAGAAACTGAAAGCCAATTTTTTTTAAACTCTTTAATTTTTCCTTTTGTAAAATAATTTCAAGAGAAGTCAGAAAAGAGCATATTTAAACAAGAAATGTTTAGATTATTATATATCAAAAGAGATAGATTATATACAGAAAGTTTTGATGTGCATATCATATTTTAAATTATACATCAAAATATTACTTTATGAGAACATAACTTATATTTGCTATATTCCTCAATAACCAGTCCTTTTGATTAAAAGAGACTAGAGAATCATAATCATATTTCTTAAAACAAAATTCATTTCTAATATCCATTTACAAAAACAAACAGAAAATGTAATTATCTCAAAGGAAATTTAAAATAATGCAATAGTATTAACCCTCCAAGTGGTCTGCACGTAAAACCCTGCCATTCTAGAGATGCTTTTTTTGCCTTTAAGTAAGATTCTCAAGAGTGGTAGAGCCGTATTTTTAAAAATACAGTTCAACCACTTTTGAGAATCTTACTTGCAATGTAAGTGTATGTGTGGTGCATTTACAAAGCATCTCTAGAATGGCAGGATTTTACATGCAGACCGCTTGGAGGGTTAAAATTTCTATAACTTACATTGTTTAAATGGCTTCTGTTTTGTAATAACTTCAATATTTTTAAGTCTTATTTTTGCATCTTCATTGGGAGGAGCAGCCTAAAAAAAAAGAATTTTTGAATTGCCAATGTAATATAACTTCACTTTTCTAATTCAAACTTATGTATATTGAAAACAAATGATTTACGCAAACATAAGCTAATAAATAAAAATACATAACAATTTGAATGTAAAAAATTCAGATCACAGGTCAGTAAACTTTTTAGAGTGATACAAAGTTATAATTGAAACAAGATAATTCAGGTATTACGAAGAGCCATTTACATTTATATGCAAGTACAGGAAAGGCGAGGGGGCTCTGGTAGTGGTTGCAATTAAGACTGCTATGCTGCAAATATTTTTTAAACTATTTAAATAAAGTTTGACACAAAATAACATTTTCAATGTTAAGTTGTGTCAATGTCTCTTCAATTTCTTAGAACTTTTGATGATATTTTTATTTTTATAGTTTGATCCAAGAATAAACATTGTCAAAATATCATAATGTTGATAATTAAACTTTCAAATTACATGAAAAAATTTTCCTACCAACAATATCTTAAGTGCTTTATTTTAGAATTTCCTCTTCACACTAATATTTAAAATTGACCATCATTGTTTTTGCACATAAAAGTCATTTTTACAATCTTTTATAAACCTTTAAGTGTGTAATAAAACATGGAATGTGTTTTGCTCATACTTGCTGAAGGTTTAAGAGTATCTATTGCACTTCATGAGAGCTTTAAAACTTACACAGGCAAACAAGTAAACATTGCTGGATCACTTTGAGGAGTTTCTTCTCATGGCTGTATTTTTATCAATAATTGGAATTTTCCAGCTTTAGAAATTATACTTCTACTTTCACTAATTCTCAAAAATTTTTGTGAGCCAAAAACAATTTAATACAAAAAAAATAACTGTCTTATGTCAGTTAAATGCTTAAATAAATATGCAAATACAGGTAGAATGTTTCAATAGATAATTATAAAGGAAAAAGAAAAAAATTCTCTTTAGCAGATATTAGTTTTTAATAATACATAGAAATAGTATTCCAAAAAACTACATGCAACTTACAAGCAATGGTATGAAAACCCCTGATCATGGTCAACATAAATAGAGAATTTTCAAGAAGAAAAATCCCAGCTTTTAATTTTATGTTATACTGATTCTGCTGGTTTTAAGTATAAAATCATGAAATATTAAAAAAATTTAAAATTGTATAGCTAATTATTTTTAACATATTGCCAAAGTTTTAAATTTGTCTTCTACTTAAAATTAACATTTATTCAGCTTTTACAACTGTAAAATGTTTAGTTTACAAGAGCAAACACTGAATAACAAAATAAAATTGTGATGCTGTTTATCATACTTTTTTTTTTATCAGGAAGAAAATATTTGTTGAGTAAGTAGAATAATAAACAAACTAACTCAATAAACTTATAGTTAAATATCATATACAGAAAAATTTGAGGCCTCTAATTTATGTATAAAAGTCATATTGGTTTCAAATAAAATTTTAAAACGAATTGTTTCAGGGAAATAAGATGAATAAAACATAGTACATGTTAAAGTTTTGCAAACAAAAATAATTATTTTTAAGTAACATAACTTTATGAATCTAAAAACTAAGAAAATAACATCTATATCAATAAACAAAAACACAATCAATGATCTACAAAAAAAAATTCTGTAGCAGTTAATACATCACATTACTAAAACTAAACTTGAAAGTATTTAAAGCTTGCCATAATTTATTCCAAAGGAGCAGATGCTAATGATACGTACTCATTAACAAAAATATGTCCATAGACTATAAATATATGTTTATATGTCCCAATCCTTGAATAAATGCATTAGTACATCAGTAGCATAAATTAATTTGCTCAGTATATACCTCCTAGTATGATTTTCTTTGTATCTGACCTCATCCTAATAAATTTCTTCAATAATGAAGTCAAAACATTTCTGAAGCATTATATATTGAATTCAATCTCTTCAAAAATTTAATCATCCATATCAGATGCAGAAATAAGTTTCAACCCCTTAACTGGTCCATATTTTGTCCAAAATGTTTAAGAAAAACAAAGCACATTTTTTTTACTGCATATAATTAAACACAATACTTAATAGGATAAGAACATGGAAGAAATTTATTTTAATTTTCAATTTTAAAGTGTTTACACCATTTTTTTATAATTGTGGAACACAAAGCCCCCTAAAAGTTCGCTTTTTGTAAATACACTCTGCAAGCAATCAGAAATGCTTCATATATATTTTCAAAAACTTTCTCTGACATGTACAGTGCGTATGTGTACAATTTTTCAAAAAATGAAAAGGCAAGATTTTTTTAATAATAAATCTCTTTCAGGAATAATTAATGTAAGATAGAATTTCACTCTCCAAGAATTGTTTTGCACTCTTGCAAAAGTGTTCACATTTGAGAGAATACAAATTATGAAATCATGCTTTTGTAATTTACAAAAACAAGATTTTTATTTGAGTCTAGATTGTATAAACGAATACAAAACTGAACCATTTTGCTGTGTTCTTCCACATGACTACTTATTTTAGATTTTCTAATTAAATTCAGTACCTAACACATAATGCAACCCACAGATCAATATAGATTGCTCAATATTAGCAAAGGCAGCAAGCTAGCATCAACATATACTAAATGCTACCTGTCAGCAAAATATATAATATATATTGATATACCTAACATAATGCAAAAACATAATGCATAACAATAAAAGAGTCAGCATAACATTACCACATTTAGCTTAGTACTGAAAAATCTCACACATTCATTATTACTTTAGAATATCTTCAATCCACGGTTGATAATATATATGACATCTATTTAAAATCCATTAATTTATGTGATTGTTAAAATAAATATTTAAAAAAAAAAAAAAAAAAACTACAGCAAATAACTACCAACATTTACTCTTAAAATTAAATATAAGTAAGTTCAGAAAAAGAATATAATGTTTTCAATGTTGAGCTACTGAATGACACATTACAAAGAGGTTTTTAAAAATTTTACCAGCATTTCATACCAAAACATAAAATACAATTGTAATAATGTTTTTAAAATATTTAACTCATCTTTCCCATTTTTTCAGTAGGAAAAAAAATTTAACTGATAACAATCATTGTAGCCAATTTTGGGCTAAATTAATTCATATTTAACATAAATTAATAGCATTAAAAAATAGTAATATAAATTTGACTATTCAAAAATAAAACCTCCTCAATTTTGCTAATTTTACAATGATGTATGAAAGTTCAAAAAATGGATAACACGTTTGTAACTTAATATGATGAAGTTCCCAAAAAATCAACATAAATTCATGTTCTATGAAATTATGTTGAAAAGAATAAATTTGTATTATAAAATTGCATTGAAATTGAATTAAACATTAAATATAGATTACTGTGCATAAAAACAGCTTATTAATCTTTCTATAATTTATTCTATTAGGAATTGGAACCAGGTCCAATAAACTTATTATGGCAAATTCAATTTTCATAGATGGCCCAATAAAAAATAATATACATTAGAACTTATAACTTTAATGAATAGAATAATGAATATTAAAAACATCTAATAGTGCTAAAATAAAAAAAGAATTTTACCCTTTTTCTAACATCTTGGAAATATGGAGCAGAAAACACTGAAAAAATCCTCTCCTTTTTATTAACCTTAACTTTTCTACCTTCATCATCTATTAACTTCTGCAATGCGTCCTTAAAAATATTATTGATATAGATAAATATTAAATAAATAATTCAATAAATTTATAAGCATCAAAAAATCAAGATCTATATATAAAATTCATCATCCAATTTTGTAAGAATAACTGATACAACATCCAAGACTAATCTTTATAAATATAATGTTTAAAATTTTGAACAAAAAGGTAAAAAATTATACAGGAATAAATAGATAGTGAAAACTCTACAGTTCATCTTCAATAAATTAATTTTAAGTATTATGAATATTTCAACTTTTCTCTGAAGAAAAAATACACAAGAAATAAAGTTTAGATTAATACACAACTTAACATTATGTATGATGATGTAATATCACTGTAACATTATATAGTACAATATTTAAGTTAAGAAATTAATAATACAAGACTTATCTCTACAAAAAATGGATAAATAAAACTATTCAAGTTCTATTGTGTAAATACACCAAAGTATATTTTTGTTCAATTTAATTGCTTCATATCCTATTCACCATAGAATATCAAACATCTTTACTTAAAACACTTGTTTTATTAAAATTCATAAAAGCTTTATTTCATGCAAAAATTTAGAAACCACTTTTAATGATTTATTGATTATACTTCTAAAAAAAACTAAGCAATGAGCAAATGAACATTTGTATTAAATTACAAAAAGTAACTGATGAAAAAATAAATTTATGGTCAATTATGCTACTTTTACAACATAAGAATCAAATGTATCTTATAAAAAAAAATTAAATTATTTAATGAAAAAAAAATTAAATTATTTTAAAAAAATTGTGTCGATAATAAAATGAAAAAGTATTCATGCTGGCTATGAAAAAATCACATCATCTGAACAAATACTAACCTTAATTTCATAAAATGAAAAATAAGAACCATGACATCAAAATGTCAAGAAGCAATTTTATAAATGACTGCTTATCACAAAGAAGCTATAGTAAAATCATAAGTACTAAATAATAAATGCATGTTATTGAACTGCATGCTAACAGGTTGCGTCTGTGTGTATATATACATTATTTTTAAAAACACATAATATTAGTAACATCAAACATTTTAAACATCATCATGGCCAAATTTGTGCCACACAAACCATGCTATGATATCATAACAGAAAAAAAAAGCAACAAAAAAAACTAAACACAACAGAATCCTGAAAATACAGCCTAATGTAGACCATAGGGTGGCCGAGTTTGAGAAAATGCCAAGTGGTCGAAAATAGGATTAAAAAAGAATAAATATAAGTGTTCAGAAAATATAGTATTGCACTTGTAAGTATAGTTTGCTTGATAATACAACAGAAAACAGACTGCCCTAATACCCTTAAACAAAGGAAAAGCATGCAATTCGTGAAGGCATAGAGCATTTACTAGATGATGAAAATTAATGAATACATAGTAAACAGTATGTTACCCGATTGGACACTCAGAAAAATACTTTCTGAAGGCATAAAGCTATCTATAATGAAAATTAAGTAGTCAACTTTGCAAAAATGGGCTACTTTTTCTTAAAGAAATGTGTATGTCCTGTAGTCTTATGTATTGCCCTCTGAGACAATGAAGGAACATTAGGTTCATTACCAACACATCTTGTTGCTCAAAACACTGAAGGGTGATTTTGACAGCCCTGGACTAAGGGGTCCAGGGCTGGCCAACCTTTTTGGTAGGAGAGCCACTATTAGTTAATTAATCATTATGTGTGTCACTTCCAACTTTTCAAACAAATAAAAAGATTTAAAAGGTGAAAAAATGTTACTGAATGGCTATAAGGGGTTTTTGCAGAAATAGCATATTTTTTTTATGCGTCTAAGTATTGAAAATTTAAAAATAATACAATAAACACTTAGGTTTTATTGTTAATAAACTTTTTACTTTACTTTTAATATTTTTTTATGAATAAAACAAAAATGAGTAACTTTAAATATTTAATTCTAATTTATTATTAAACAGTTAATGCAGCTTTTGAATTTGTACTTTTTACCAAGTCACTTATAATAGGATTAATTCTTGAAAGTACTAATAAAATTGTGTTGTTTTATGAGTGTACACATTATAATTTTGAGTGATATTATTTTATTTAATATTCGTATAATAGAAAATATTTGTTCACAAACATATGTTGATCCAAAACTACAACAAAAAATGACAGCTAAATAGCGTAAATTTGGAAAACTGCCTGTGGGCTCAAATTTCCAAAATTCAATGTGATTTGGATCACTTAAGTTGAAATGAGTTCCTTGTATTTTCTTTTTTAGTCTAGTATGGTGATGTAGGTTAAAAATTCCAATTTGGATTTCAGGTAAGTAATAATTAATGTCTTGTAGAAAAATTGAAAAAAAAAAAATGTATAAATAGATCAGTTTTTTTTTTTTATCTTAAAAATCATCCAACTTAGCACTGAATAAACCCTTCGAAATGAGTACTAAATTTTTAAATCTATAACAGCTTGGAGCATCATTAACTTGGGTACATAGTTACTGCCTCATAGAGAAATGTGTTAACCTTTTTTCTTCAAAATAGAGACAAAAGAGGTAAAATTTAGTTTACAAAAAGTATATGACCAACCAGAGTAGAAAAAATATCTATAATCATAAGTTTAAAATATTTAAATGTCCCATAATATCTGTAAGAAAAGCTTAATCCCACAACCAGTCTACATTTTTGAGTAGCAAGTACTCACCTGGCCATTAGTTTGGTTTCCTCCAGATATTTTAAAACATGCTCCCCCTCAAATTCCAAAATCTTGTGAGTACACTTCCTTTGGAAAGCCAATGCACACAGCAATGAAAGAGTCTTCTTTAAATTATAGTTTTCTATTGTAATTCAATTAAATGTGTTTAAAATAAATTTTGAGATTTCTGTCTGAGACTACCACATTTTCATAAAATTGCAAAAAAATTATTTTTCATTATATTTTCAAATTTTGCAATAAGTCTTCACATGCTACTGCGTCAACTGCTACATGTTGGGCCCCCCCCCCCTGTCTTAGTCCCTCCCTATATTTTAGGAGTTTGTAAGGTGTTCTCAATGCCTTCCTCATTTTCCAGCATTTTTTCATTAACTGTGAACAGACATGGGATTTTTTTTTTTTTCCAACCTGCAAGGATTTGTCCGGGTCATACAGACTGGCAGGTTAACGAGTCCCAAGTTTTTGAAACTCTACTGTACATGAATATGTAAATTATTACACTAGTTGTGTGCTTGATATCACGGCAAGATTGTGGAACAAATTTGGTTGCAATGATGTTAATACGCAAGTACCAAAAAACTACATACTTTATAGAAATTCTGCTAGAATTGACAGAATGGAAGTATAAATTTAATATTTACCCTTTTAGCTGTATTCTTTTTCAGGGCATCTTGAAGTTTATTAATGGCTTCAGTTAGTTTGGCTTGGAATCTTACGTTCACTGATAAACAAGATTCTATAAGATGTGTATCTTCAGGATACTCTGTAATCTGTAGCAAATATTTTATTTAAACATAATATTTAGTTTAAAAAATATAAAAAATTTTATTGAATAAATTCATTGAAAAACTAAATGATATACCATGAAATAAATTTTGAATATTGAAAAATGGTAAAAAACATGGAACCGTTTTTAAAAAAATTATTACATTGCAAATATCGTATATTTCTATATAAGTCAAGGAATAAAAATCTTATTCTATTAAAAAAAAAAGAAATCACCTAATTCAAGCAACTTAAGAAATATCCATACTTAAGAAATTTTTCACAATTCTAATAACAGTAAACCTTGAACTTTTAAAAAAAAAAAACCAGAGTATACACACTATTAGTTATACATTAATAATCACACTTTTGAATCATTTTTTGATGTATATTTTTCAGTTGATTTGTCTGTATTTTAACAGAAAATAGAACAGTGATTAACAGAACAGTGTAATAAATAAAATGTGACTCACACAGAATTCCCACAGTTAAATGGACAACTAAAGGAATTTAATTTAGGTGTTTATCAAGCATGTTTCAATATTTCTATAAAAAAAGTAAAATTTTTTAAGAGTAGAAAAGGCGAGTAAGTAATGCTTTTCTTCTGTATTAACCATTTTAATTTCCAAGGCATCTCAGAAATTATGAAAAATATAGTTAATGTTTAATTGATTCTGAAATTACTGATAAAAAATGAAAAATCCTTTAAAAATTTTGCAATTATTGAAATACATAAACACATAACTTTACATTTTTTTTCATAATGTAAATAAATTTAACCCTTTATCTACCGCATTATGAATTACTGCAGTTCTTTTCATGCAATACTTTCTTTTCAATCACTACATTAAAAATTAAGGAATATACATAAACAAATAATCAACTTTGAGAAATTTAATCCATTACAACAAATTAATTAATTAAAGAGAGAGAGAGATATTCAACTATAAAATTAATTATATAGACTGCTCACTTAAAGTAAATAGTCAAATCATTTTTTAAGGTCTTCATTAACATATAAAAAAAAATAAAACACTTATCTTTTAACATTGTCATTTTTGTTCTGAAAAAATAGTTAATCTTCACAATCTGCTGAAAACGCTGTCAGCTGAAAACTCAACTTCTGTTGTAAAACTATTCGCCTTCCCCGCTAAAATACTCATCATAGAACCCGTGTTGCCACATATCTTGGAAGAGTGGATTTAAAAGAATATTCCTGCTAAGTATTGTCAGAGTATTCGTAAAAATGGTTATTCTACGTAATTTTAAAGTGAGTGGTACTTATAAGTACCATCGGTAGATAAAGGATTAAATGATCTGTTAAACCTAACTATATCATACAGATATAAAAACTGAAGAGAATCCTCAAATAAATTTATTGAGTATGCTCTTGGGTAGCTCAGTAGAAGTTATTCTTTTTACTACAAGACACAGGTTCAGAGCTCGAAACTTATAACATCCAAAGCCATTTTCTTTTCATTGTCTAAAACTTGCACATTTCAATAATAGGAAAGTGAATACACACACTTATAACAAATTATTTATAATTCTGTTAATTTATGCTTATTTTCAACTAGAGTTTTTCATTATGGCTTGCAAAGAATTCTTATTTTTTTACTTGAAAGAAAATGAAATTATAACAAACTTTCATCTTACTCTATTTACTCAAATCTTAACCACACCTTAAATTCTCAACAAGATTTTGTGAAAAATAAAATAGTGTAAAATGGTTTATCGATATCCAATTTTATGAAATTAAAATAAATTTAAAATGAGAACTAATAAGAAGTAAATAATTATTTTATCAGTATTATAAACTTTTAAATAGATATGAAGGAAGAATAGAACTGGGTACCTTCCGATCCAAAAACGAGTATCTTAGCCACTATGCCAAAATGATTGGCATAGCATGGAGTTATTACCGATTTATATAGATATCACTGCCACACTACTCTCCTGCCAGTGATTCAGAAAACAGGTGGATGAATGATACCATATTCATGGTGAGCGTGTGGGCAGTTGCATCATTTTTGAGTAAGACGTCTTTGAGGGTTGCATCATTTGTGAGCGACGGCTTGCGAGTTGCGTCATTCGTGTGTGAGGGCTTGTGGGTTGGGTCATCATGTGCGACAGCTTTGTGGATTGGATCATTTATGTGACACGGCTTTGTGGGTTGCACCATCTGCATGAGACAGCTTTGTTGGTAGTGTCATGTGTCTGACAACTTGGTTGGATTTGCGGTGAATAGATGGCACCCCGACTACTGTGGTTTTCTTTGCACGGCCAGAGTAACCAATGAAGGAGAATTAGAACTGGGTACCTTCTTATCCAAAAATGAGCATCTTAGCCACCATGCCAAAACAATTGACATAGTATGGAGGCTATATTGCTGGATTATATAGACACCACCACACATACATAAGCCTGTAAATGCTCTAAATACCCCATCCGACAATTTCTTTTTCCTTCGATCCTAAACTACGCCTGATTTTCATCAGCATTAACATGAAAAAAAGTGTGGCTTAGATTCGAGTAAATAAGGTATTTATATTTTAAATAAAACTACAAAAAAAGTGTGGCTTAGATTCGAGTAAATAAGGTATTTATATTTTAAATAAAACTACAATAGAAAAAATTTTGCTTAATGTGCAAAACAGATTATAAAAAAAAATTATTAGCTTAGCAAACAACATTTCATATAATAAGTAAAAAAGTTTCATAAGTACATGGGAGCTAAGCCTCTTTTTTCTGTCTATGATAAGCATTGAAAGAAACAAGTCAGATTAAGCATAGGCCACATTAGAGAGCAGGGAAAAAGAGGCCTACAGAACCAAAGAACCTGAAGTCAAGGGTGCAGTGAATAAAAGTAATCTGACAGGGAGGTGGGAATGAGATGACACACAATCCATTTGACTGGCTTTTGACACTGTTGAACTAGAAATCAATATGATAGTCTAAAACTTAAAAAAAGGGGGGGATGAAAAGGAGGAATGAACAAATTTTACAAGGGGATGTCGAATCAGGAGACATGTTTTGAAAAAGTGCATAATGGTTTCAAAGAGAAGTGCCATTTAGTTGTACTAAGAGAGTGACTGTGGAGTCAGTATATGACAAGGTTGTGTCTTTGAAAAAGATCATGGAACTAGAAGTGGATAATAATATTAATGGAAGTACACAGCCAAGGAAGTTATAGATTTACATTGTGTTTCATAGCAAGAAAATTTTAAGAAGAGTTTGAGGAGAAGGAGGCAACAGAAAAGTTACAATCTTATTGCACAGTAAGAGAAACACTGAAAACTTAGAAAATTGTTTATCGCACATAGGGAAGCATTGCAGTGATTAAATGTACTCAAATCATTTAATAATAATGTTCATCTCATTTTCATCAAATTTTGAGGCATCAGCAAAAACAAACTAAGCTTCTTAATAAAAAAAAAGAATTAGGTATGTGTTATGAATAATTCATATTAAACAGAAAAATACATATTGAAAATACTTATCTTTGGAAATCATTTAATACAAAATCAAATGTAATATGACCTATAAATGCATTACACTGCAGTGTATTTTATTCTTTATAATACCTCTGGCTAGCCAAAAACTAAATTAGATTCATGAGAACATTGAACTAATGGCAAAGAAACAGTTTCTTTGGTCCAAAAACATAGAGGACTCAAGGATAAAAATCTAACTTGATTCTTGTCTGCCTCATAATTTTAAACTCTGGTGAGATGTCAAGAGCTACAATTAACACGGCATCCCTTCCGCACATCCATGCCAATAATATAAACTTGATAAGTGTAATATAGAAAATGCCATCTACTTTTCGAATTCAAATACATATAAATAAACAGATTAATAAATAAGTAAAAATTAAAATGTCAGACATCTATATTATAAAAAAGAAAATCACTCAATAAAATTGAAATTTAGGTACAAATTTTAATACCAATGAATTTATACAGAAAGGGGAATATAAATTAAAATATGTACAACTAAATTATGAATAAAATTTAAATTGGAAGCAAAAAACTCTAAACTAAGAATTAACAAATATTTTACATAATTATAGCATTTTAAATTTAAATAATGCAATAAATAAGAAGGTCATAAAAACCTAATTTGAAAAGCAGGAGCCTAGGAGCTAGACTGTCGTAGATTTAAGATTTAACTCTACTAAAGAATATAATGCAGAATATTGTAGGTTGTTGTATACAAAGAAAATTTACACATTAAAACTATATTGAAAAAAAAATTAAAATATATATGTTGTCAGTATTTTTCCGATTTGCTGGGTACCGCGAACAGTTATTGATCTCTCAATTTAAGCAAATCTAAATTTACACAGGTCCTCTTTAATGGTTTTGAATTATCAAATATCTCAACAATATATTACATGAAAACATAAATTTGGAAATTTCTCAATATAAACTTAGTAGTTATATAAAACTTATCCATAGTTGCACATTGAACTTTTGTAATAATCGACTTGGCTTAGAGGTAGGACCCAAGGCATGCATTCCATATGATCAAGTGACATGTAAAAGATCCCTTGAGCATCCATTTGGCTCTAGTACCCTCAAAAAAATTAAATAGCAGCAATATTTAGCATCCAACAAGAGTCTGAACTGAATAAAATTCAAACATCACAATTTGGTAGTGGAAGCAACCACTAGATGGTGCCATCAATGAAATGACTTCCACTCTTGGGGACTTGCCACATCAGCATATGCTTAGTTGCTAATATGCAGCCCATTGGGGGGAAAAGACATTTGTAACAAAGCAAAACATCTGTATGGCAAATAATAGGCTGGATGGTAATGATGAAAGTAATTGATCACTTATTTCAATTACTAAATGTATATATAATTAACTGTACATCTGAAAATTATAAGATATATCTTCAACAATCTTTTGTGAAGCTTTGATGCTATGTTGATTAAACAAAGTTTAACAATTGAGCAGAAGGATTCTTACTTCAATTTCCGAATCCTCTTCGGAAATGTCTGAAAAAGAAATAGAAAACAAAATTAATGCTGGCTTAAAAACTTGTAAAAATAATAAGGTAAAAAAATTAATTTAATATAATTTTTTTTTAAGAAAAGATAAATCAATATTTAAGAATTAACATCACTGCAGCCAAAATAGTCAGCATAGATGTTGTGCCATTTTCTATCCAAATCTCACTGGTGTTTGTTTGTTTTTTTATGTAAAACATGCATGTAAGAATCCTTTTTCGTTGTTCTTTATTGCTGTTAGGATTTCGTGACATGAATTGTGTGATGCAAGTTTGGCTGCAGTTACGTTAACATGCCATTAATGATAAATCTTGTCTTATACACCTTCAAATAAATTCATTTAAATTAAGATAAAAATGCAATCAATTGCTAAAAATTTATTAGTTTTCAAACAATAATTTACAAATTACTTTTAATTGACTCTAAGAACTTATAATCATAGTTTTTTATATTATTTATTTATTTCACTTTCCTCTTCCTACAATCCCATTTGATCCTTATTGTTTCAATTTACACTTCAGAAAGAACTAAAAGCTATCAGTCATGACTGCATATCTGAACTTCCTTTACTTTTCTTTAATTAATATATACTTGAATTTTGATCAGCCCCATTTTTATTAACAGTGCAGAATTGAAAAAGCTCTTGCACAATTTATGTGTGCGAGATGTGATGAATTTGATATTAAATTTCCTTATTTTTGTAGTTTTGGATGATTTTATTTATTTTAATCCAAATATTAACTAATTGTAAAAAGTTTCCAAATTATGAATTAATTATAAAAATTTGATAACTTTTAATTTGTTTATTCAAACAAAATGTTAGGATTTCTACAAAGAGAGCATTAAAAAAAATTGTTTTATCTAATATTCATTAAAATTTTTAAAGGTGTGAATAATTTTTGATAATTATATATTGTCTTGTCGACCAGAAAAAACAATCAAACCTGTACCAATAATTTTCATAAACAATCCCTAATAGTATTAAAAAACAAGAGAGAACAAATGATATCATGTTGATATATCTTGACCATGAAAGCTTACCAAACATGAATCAATCATTTTGTTGAGCAACAATCTCCAATGGTACTTAGAAATAACAGAGAACAAATCAGTTTGTTTATTAATCACATTGTTTAGTAAAAATGATCACAGAAAGATAATATTAAGTATGTTACTTATTTTTAAATGATTGAAATGGTCATTCCGACTGATTCGAAAAATTTAGCAAGTTATTATACAGACTATATCCAATTTTAAGATTGTTATATTGCTTTTTAAAGATAGGAAATAGCCATTTTTATAACACTAATTGATACAGCAGGATACAGCAATGGTTTCCTTTCTTGAATGTACATTGAAGTGCCAGTGAATTAGGGATGGCAAGGGCTATGCAAATTGCGTAGCGCTGCACATCATTTAAGTGCATGTGAGGGCACTGTGGTAACTGCATATATAGCACATACTGCAGTTGTTCTAAATTAGTTGTTGGAATTGCCAGTATGAGTAAACTGCCTGACTTAGATGCCTTTGATTGTGGACAAATTGTAGGTGTGCGGCGCATGGGCCCTTCAGTTTCCAAAATCCTCAGAAAGCTAGGATTTTCAAGGTCGATAGTGTCAAGAGTATACCAAGAATGAATGGATGGTGGACAAAAAATTAGCAACTGGGCAAACTGCAAAGGACAATTAGCCTTGACAGTCCGTTGTGAGAGCACAGAGACTGGAGTGCAGAGGACTGGAAATGAGTAGCATGGAGAGATGAGTCGCAATTCCTGACTACTCAACGCTGCCGGGAAGCTTAGAATATGGCATCAGGCTCATGAAGTCATAGATCCTGCATGCTAGGTTGGAACTGTACAAGGGTATGGTGGCTCAATCATCATCTAGGGTGTTTTTTGTGGCACTGTTTGGGATCTTTGGTGCATGCACTAACCTGCCTCAATGCAATTCAGTATGTAGAGTTGCTGGATGATCACCTCCACTCGTTTATGTTGTTCTGTTATGCGCACAGTAATGGAGTTTTCCAGTAAGACAACTGTACCTCTCACAACTCCCCGCTGGCTACTGGCTGGTTGAATAAGCTTTCCTCTGACTTTTCTATCATAAATTGGCCACCTAGAAACCCAGAATTAAATCCTATTGAGCATCTTTGGGATGTTTAGAAACAAGGCGTGAAAAGCCATCACACAGCACCAATGAACCTCATTGAATTATGGACAGCTTTAACCAATATTTGGGAAATCATTCCCATGGAACGTTTCCAGAAACTTGTTGAATCTATGCCTCTTCATGTGGCAACCATTATCAAGGCCAGATGAGGCTCAATTCGTTACTAGGTAGGTATCCCTAATTCATACACACAGTGGCATTTCAGTGTATTTAAATAAATTCTGTTAAAAAAACTCAAGTATAATTGAAAGTGCTTAATGCCGTTGTTCACAGCCAAAGTATTCTGATGCTATATTTTATAATTCTGATGGCTTTATTCAGTATGATGAATCAAACACTTCTAATTTTATATATTTTATTGATAATTTTAACCTTGATATTACCCTTCATTTGCAATTATTTCTGGTTTAGTAAGGACTGAAATTCAAAAGATCAATCTCCATGGATCATGACAACAGTGAGGAGAAACAAGAGGTGATAGGCTCATGTTAAAAAAAAATTCATGCCAAGGAAAAAATATGAAATATATTAGACATCCACTATAGGATTCCCTGTGACAGTGTAAAAGCAAATCTCTCAAATAAGAAATTTCAGGACTATACAATTTCTTATTTTTATAATTACTTTGTTTTTGTATTTCTTATTACTCTGCTTATTTATATAAATATTTAAATTCCTCATTATTCTGATGATTTAGTTTTAAATTCCTTTTAGTTCAATTTTTTTTTTTTTTTTTTTTTTTTTTTATTTTAAATTCCACATTACTCTGATTACTTAGATTATCTTACTTATTTAGATTTAAATTTTTTATTGTTACTAGTATTATTAATACTAGTATTGTTACTAGTATTAATAAAATTTGAAATCCTTTTTATCGCTCTATGCTCCATTTTAATGTATGTCTTCTCAATTCCCAATGTTGTTTTAAAATTTGGAATATTTTGAAACAGCCCAGATGTAACACTTTTTTTAATTTATAGAAGGACTTTGGATTGAAAGGAAGTTACTAATTAATTTTTCCACATGCATTTATGGCTAAAATAGCAGCTCTTTTCACATTTTCTAAAAGAAGCTTTGTTAAAATTTATATATCAGAAGTGCAATTGTTCAAATGAAATAATTTGGTTTGCATCATAATTGCAACACACTGAGGATGAAATTTCCTACCCGACCAGCAAAACTGTTCAAGAAACAATTTCTGCAAATGACCACAATTTGTGATACTACAAAATAATAGGTATTTACCTATAACATCACTGCAGCCAAATTTATGCCATGCGAATCACATGCCATATTCCACCAAAATACTGATTGGTTTTTTTTTAAATAAAACATGCAAGTAAGAACCTTTTTTTATGGTTCTCTTTTGCTGCTACGATATCATGGTGCAATTTTATTCTGTTTTGTTTTAAATGCAGTTTCAAAAAAAGTGAGGTTTTTTATTGTAGTTATGTAGGCAAGTACATGTTCTGTATTTATTACTAAACTTTAAAAATGTTGCAGACTTTTTTTTTTTACTCACCATACCTATGCCACTGAGTAGACCGCAGCTACTTGAAAAAATTAGAAGTAACCCATATTCTGGAAAAGACTGTTCACCTCTGAATTAGAAAATTAGTTTAATGAGACAAATATACCCTATCGCACTTTTCTGACTGTTATGGCAGGCTGCAGGTGCCATGTAGGTGGCTATTTGCTCACCCCTGATCTAGAGGATTAAGAAAGAACTGAATGTAGATAAGGAAAGTTATTCTTAGTTACTGCACCCAAGAGGTCTTAACAGACGGTCATAAATATAATTAAGAATTAGACTTAGCTTCGAAAAACTACATATTTGAACAACTGGAAAGTCAATGCATCTCTGAATTAAGAGGGCCATGAATATTTTACAATAAACCAGTCTCCATTTTGTAAATTCAGAGACAAATTATTTTTCAAATACAACTGAAAGTACATAAGAGCATGTTAAAAGTTGTTTTCCCTCTCACAACAAATATTTTTAAATTTCATTTGGTTAAAAATTTATTTTGAAAATCACAAGACAAAATGAACTAATTAATTTAATCAGTTTTTAGAAATTGTTAATGGCTTTCAAAGAGAAAACAGAAAAAACAATATGATTCGGTTATAAGAAACATGGAGCCATGCATGGAAATATAGATAGCTCACTGAATTCTGGATTAACAGATAGCTGCTATTATACGATGATACTGTATTCAAATATTGTGGCTTATATCAATAGCTGATTTTAACAGGGAGCCCTATTTTCGGTTAAAGTGTAGAATAAGTCAATTGGCGATAACAGTTTTTTGGCGACTAATTTTCAAATATTGCTATTAATTTCAGAAAGAACACTGTAGGCACCATTATTTTTTTCGATTCTTGAAATAATAATCAAACCAAAAGCAAGTAAAACAGTTAAACAAAAAAAAATTATACCTTTTGTAGCTTCAGCTAAATTGCCAGAAATTCCCGAATCCAGAATGCATTCATTTATTTCTTTTTGTACATTATTAGTTGTATATTCATGAAATGGAAAATTCAACAACTCTTCACAATCGTCTATCGTAAATTCTTCTTGAATTTTAGAAGATAGAATGTTTTCAGTTTGGTTTTCACACATGGTTCAGACGTTCGCCGCAAAAAACATTGAATGACACTAAAGACAGAGCGAAATGTCAAGTTGCTCTCGTCTCGAGCATTTCTTTTTCGCATGCTCAAGGAAAGAGAGCTTATATCTCATTGGTGGATGTGTAGTGAACAGGAAACTGAGAGTTCGCTTTGGCCCTTTAGCGCCTGCATATACCATTAAAATGTATATTAATATGCGTGCTCTTGAAACTCTTTCGGATTTTTAATCAAGATTTACCTCTATATGTTGACGCTAAATTCATTGGCGCTCGTTAGGCATTTTACTTTCACAATTTTAATTTTTTTGTTCTTTTTAGTTAAAATCTGAGAGAGCTAAAAATTAGAATAGGTGGCCCTTTGGGTTTGGCGATGTTTATGTAGATGCCAGAATGAATTCAGTTTCGCCTCTTTACTTTAGAAACACCCATCATTACATATACATATGTAATTTGGCGACTGATTCTGTCACCAAAAATTTGTTTTTGATAAAGGGTAACCTATTTTACACTTAGTCCAAAATCTAAAAATACTTTGGTTGATTTGTCGAATCGGCCACTTTTCTCGCCAAGTGTTTTCTCGCCAAATCGATAGGCGCGCCAAATCTGGTAACCCTTCTAAATTTGTTATCCAGTGAAGGAGAAGTCGGTTTTTTGGCGAAATTGGGCGCATGCGTAGTAAATTTCTTTAATTTTAACAGTTTTAACGATAGCGCGGCAAGCTAGCGCTTACGTAATTCGTTTACAGTTTAATTTTAACCAATGATATTACTTATTACTTTAAAAATTAACGATTCTTAATTTCTGCACATGCGCAGCTTTTTCATAACGGCCGTTAATGAGGAAAAGCTCATTTCTTTTGCTCCGGTTGGGTCAGCTGTCTTCTTTTGGCTTCGTTTTGGGAATTATTTTTACAGGTAATATTTTTATTTCTTTCTCCACATAAATTT
>BMAV01013953.1:147771-208258 GCA_019973955.1 Trichonephila inaurata madagascariensis
GGTAGACCAAGCAATGGACGTCTTGCGGACAGACCACTCTGCTATAAGTGGCGTCGAATGGTACGCGCAGACACTGAATGATGCATTACAGACTCAATGTGCTGTGCTATGGTTCGTGATGTGACTGAGTGATCCATCACTGCCATGCACTAAATTTGCCTGTCCTCTCGTGAAATGATGCGGCGCTGAGGTGGATGCGATCGGTCGGTCCGTCGTACCCATCTGCATCCAACGGTCACATATCCGCATTACATTTGTTTGGCCTCGCCCAACACGACTACCGATTTCCCTGAAAGATAATCCACAATCTCGGTAGGTTACTATCCTTCCTCTGTAGAACTCGGATACTTGATCAAAAGCTGATCGCTGTTTTCTACGAGACATAACTGATCGTTTTTTGTAAGAATCACAAGAAAAACACAATTGCCGAACTTGAAATCGTCGAAATCTCCAAGCCTTAAATAGAGCTTTGAGGTGGCGCCACCAGCTCGCGTGATGTGCGTCTGCGTTGAAATTCTAACCATTTGCATATCTCACCTCCGCCAATGCATGTTATTTGCATGCTTCATTCAGGGTGCTGCATTTACGGTGGCCAGCAGTGTATATATATGTATACACACTGCTAGCCATTCTTTATTAAGTCTTCTGATTCTGATAGAGAAATAAATAAACGTATCTTGGCTTTTCATAAACAGTTAAGAATTCAAATTAATAATAATTTTAAATTTCCACATATATTTCTTACTCCCAAGTTTCATAAAGACCCAGTGTTAAATTTAGGACAGTTACAAATGGTTTTAATACATGTATCAGCAAAACAGGCAAAATTCTCCATGAAATATTGCATGATACAATAAATAATCTTAAATCCACAGCCACTCTTAAAAATAGTAAATCACTTATTGAACAAATGAAAGATAAAAAAATTTATTCAGTCTATAGTTTAGATTTTGAAGATCTCTTTAATACTATTAATGTTGATGATTTGATTAATATACTTGTAAATTTACATAAAGATAATTTATTTAATAATGTTAATTATTATAGATTTGGTTCACTACTTAGGTTTGTACTTAAAGAGAACTATATATATCATAAAGGTAACTATTATCTGCAGATTAAAGGTTTGCCTCAAGGTGACCCTGCAAGCAACTGTCTTGCCAATTTATACTTACATTATTTTGAAATTAGTTACATTAATAATTCTAAATATTATATTTATCGTTATATAGATGACATAATCATTTTTGGCAAACAAGCCAATT
The DNA here is from genome assembly GCA_019973955.1 of Trichonephila inaurata madagascariensis. Lineage (NCBI taxonomy): Eukaryota > Metazoa > Arthropoda > Arachnida > Araneae > Nephilidae > Trichonephila > Trichonephila inaurata. The sequence goes on from BMAV01013953.1 coordinate 149,037, forward strand.
TTATACCTAACATTAATTTTTATCAACAATATCTTAATTTAATACAGACAAATAATAACAACAATGAAGCAAATTTTCTTGACATACATGTCAAATTAAATGATAATGTAATAGTTTCTAATATTTATGATAAAAGAGAAGAATTTAATTTCAATATAAAAGTTCCTCATTGGGAGAGTAATGTACATGTTTCTATATTCAGAAATATTGTTATTAATTATATACAACGTAATAAATTTCTGGTGTCAAAAAAATCAGACATTATAAATAACTATAAACATTTTACTAAATATTGCTTAAATCAGAAATACCCAATTAATTTTATTAATAGTTATATGAATAAAGCTATTCAAAATACACTGCTGGCCGCCGTAAATGCAACACCCTGAAGGAAGCATGCGAATAACATTAAATTTACAGCATGCATTAGCGGAGGTGAGATATGCAAATGATTAGAATTTCAACGCAGACACACATCACGCGCGCCTGTGGCAAAACCTCAAAGCGCTATTTAAGGCTTGGAGATTTCGACGATTTCAAGTTCGGCAATTGTGTTTTTCTTGTGGTTTTTCAAAAAACGATCAGTTATGTCTCGTAGAAAACAGCGATCAGCTTTTGATCAAGTATCCGAGTTCGACAGAGGAAGGATAGTGGCCTACCGAGATTGTGGGTTATCTTTCAGGGAAATCGGTAGTCGTGTTGGACGAAACCAAACAACTGTAATGCTGATATGTGACCGTTGAATGCAGGAGGGTACGACAGACAGACGTGGTCGATCGCATTCACCTCAGTGCACCACTTCACGTGAGGACAGGCAAATTGTACGCATGGCAGTGACGGATCGCTCAGTCACATCACGAACCATAGCACAGCACATTGAGTCTGTAACGCATTATTCAGAGTCTGCGCGTACCATTCGACGCCGTTTACAGCAGAGTGGTCTGTCCGCAAGACGCCCATTGCTTGGTCTACCCTTGACGCAGAACCAAAGACATCTCCGCCACCAATGGTGCGATGAAAGAAGGATGTGGGTGGCAGAATGGAATGAAGTTGTCTTTACTGACGAGTCATGCATCTGTCTGCAGAAACACGATGGTCTGTTTCGAGTCTGGAGACACCGTGGAGAGAGGATGCTGAACAGCTGCATCATGCACCGCTACACTGGTCCTGCACCGGATATTATGGTATGGGGCGGTATTGGATATCACTCTCGCACTCCTCTAGTACGCATTGTCGGTACTTTAAACAGCCAGCGCTACTTCTCCGAGGTATTGGAGCCAGTTATCCTTCCTTACCTTCAGGGCTTAGCCACAGCCATATTTCAACAGGATAATGAGCGACCACACATGGCACGCATTGTCCAAAGGATCTTCGTCAATCACCAGATTGAACCACTTCCCTGGCCAGCTCCCTCCCCGGATCTTTCGCCGATAGAAAACATGTGGTCCATGGTTGCTCAACGATTGACCCAGATTACAAATCCAGCTGCCACACCAGATCAACTTTGGCAACGTATGGAAGCTGCTTGGTCTGCTGTAACCGAAGAATACATCCAAAGTCTCTTTGAATCAATGCCGAGGCGTGTGGTAGTGGTGATCTCCAACAATGGCGGCTACTCTGGCTACTGATTCTGGCATTAACCACACTTCACAGAAGTCTATAAATTTAATTATTCTATACTTGGTCAACATGTTATCTACAAAATAAATTATTTTGTTGTGCTATCTCTTATCTTTCTTGGTGTTGCATTTACGGTGGCCACACAGCAGTGTAGTTAGGATTAAAAATTCTGAGATTAATAATAGTTTATTACTATAAAATTAAATATTTCATAGTTATAGTTATCTCCATAATATAATATTAGATAAAATTATTATTATTTTATTCATATTTACTCTAGTGTTATTAAAGTTATGCTATAATTTGCAACTCTTTTATTAATTTTTATTTCCATTCTTTTTATACTTTTGTTAAGTGCTACATTTCAGCTCTTCACTTGATTTAAATATGAATTAGGGTCCAGAATCTGGCAATAACTTATTTATTACACTCAGAATTAGCGCGGGCTTTGCATTTGTAAGTGCAATTTTAGGTAAGTTACCTCTGTCTTGTAATGGATTTAGATATTCCTATCCATTATTTTCTATTGGTTTTGGCTCAGTCTTATTTACAAAAAAAGGGGGAAGATTGGCTGGCCAAAAAACATGTTCAACCCCACTTTTATATAAATTATCTTATATATTAGCTGTCCTAAGTCAGCAATGTTTATAACACTATAGCATCCATTTTATAATTTTTAATCTCGGTTACTCTTATGTCCTTCATTGTGTGATTTTCCTACTGTCTATGTGTTTTTCGAATGTGTTTGTTTTGATGTTATCTCTTGTTTGTAAAGAATAAGCCTATATATATATAGTCTTATTCTCTATAAAAAAGAGATAACATCCAACAATCACATTGTCAGTAGGAAAATCACACAATGAAGGACATATGAGCAACCGAGATTCAAAATTATGAAATGGATGTTGCAGTATTATAAACATTGCTGATTTAGGGCAGCTAATATATAAAATAATTTATATAAAAGTGGGACTGAACATGTTTTTTGGCCAGCCAACCTTCCCCTTTTATGTAAATAATACTAATATATATATATATGTTTATTCAAGCATTAAAAAAAAAGCAATCGTTTCAATAGCTATCTGTAAATTTTTCTTTTATTTATTACTTATAGAAAATGGATTTTAATTTATATATATATGTTTTTTAAAAGGATTATTTTTATTATTTCATTACTAAGTTAATTATTTGTTAGTTAAAAAGCACATCGTTTATTATTTTGGATAAAAATACATTTCAGAGACTCTTTTAAGCTAACTATATGTAACGATTGATTGATTCATGAAAATCTGAAATTTATTTTATTACTTTAGTTTCTTAGAAACTATCTATTATTAAAAAACTGATAAAAGTTTTTTGTGTTTTACTCTTAGCACATCAGAATCGTTTTCTTTTTATTGCTTCACATTAATAATTTTTAACTAACGCAATATATTGTTTTTTACAAGTCATACATCAAAATTTAAAGCTATATCTTATCTGTGAGGGGGAATGGAAGAGGGGGAACAATAATTTTACACTAAAAAAAAACCCGTGTTATGCCGGGCTAGAGAGAGGGAAAAGAAACCTGTCTTTAATCGAAAACACGTGGAACAAATTTCAAAAAAGGGAAATTTTAATGAAACAATTTTAGAAATTACTCACATTGCGCGTGTACAAACACACACACATAATTGCTGGCGTCATAAGGGAAAGAGAAAGCCCGTGCAACGCTGGGCCATGCAGCTAGTTATTAATAAATACTTAGTAAAATTTTACGTACTATATATATAGAATTATAATTAATCGAAAAAAATCAAGGACTTCTTTTGGAAGGAGGGGGGGGCCGCCCGGACCCGCCCCTCCCTTGTGTGCATCACAGACTACACATTATCGCAACAACCATCTTTTAAAATTTGCTTCGTAAATAATAGTCATATTTATATACGTCTTTAAAAGATTACTATGCTTTTATGAACCATAAAACAAATTTTATTTGCAGGAAAGATTCTTAAAACAAAGGATATACGTAGTATGTTCCAAAAGTTCGGGGACAAGGTGTGGAAAACCTTACTCTGAATAGCTCAAAGAACCGAAGCACATCCACCTTCGAAGTAGTCCCCTTGGGCGCCGATACACTTTTTCCAGTGTTCGTATAACTTTTGGAAGCCGTTTTCCGCGACCTCCCGTAAGGCTTCCTGCGATGGTCCTTTCACCTCATCTGATGACACAAAACGGCTTTCCTGTAAATGTTTTTTCATTGATGGGAACAGGTAAATGTCACATGGGTTTAAGTCTGGTGAATAGGGAGGGATATGGAAGCACATTAGTGCGAGTTTTGGCGAGGAACTCTTTTATCAATTGGGATCGATGTGCTGGTGCATTGTCATGCAGAAGATACCAGTTGTCATTCTGCTAGAACTGAGGTCGTTTACGACGAATGGATTCCCTCAAACGACGTCTTCGAGAAGTACGTATCTTCAGCGATTTGGGCAAGTGTTTGACGATGATCTTTTCGAACACATTCAGACACCAACGCAACATTTTCGCGTTCCGTGAAATCAGTCGTCCAACGTGTTCATCGTCTTTGATGGATTATCGCCTTCTTTAAAACGTCGAACCACTTTAAATCTGTTGAGTTCAAAGTCCTCCCATTAGCTTGGTGTGGTAGTTTGGAGAGGGGATGCCAGCTCAGGTGTCGTCCTCGTTACTTGACCGAGGCTAAAAAAAAAAGTTTCTCCTTCTGAAAGTACGCCGATCCCTGATCTAGAAAATCAAAACAGAAATATATTATCAGATAGTTCTTCCTTACTGCCGGCTGGGTGGTGTGGTTGGTTTGTTGCTGGACTTCTGCACTCAAGGTTGAGGGTTCGACCCCGCCCCAAGTCGGTGGATTTTCATGATGACAGTAGCTATTTTATATGCTTATACGGCATGTAAAAGATCCCTACAGCATCTGTTTGGCTTGGGTGCTCTCGGCAAAATTGAATCCTAGTAAGGGTTCGCTTTGCCAGAGCTCAGGTACCTCTCTCTAGGGAGGAAACTGGGCGTCGAAAATATCTGCGGCGATTGGTATCCACCTATATGGGGCCACACTAAAAAGAGGTACCAGTTTCCGGGGAATGTATTAGGTCTGCATTGGTAAAACACCAATCCGCAGCCCATTAGAAATAAAAACAAAGTTTTTTCATACTATCTGCACTCCAAAACTACGGTATCAAATCGCCAACAAATCATTCATAGGTTATCCAGAACGATTTCTATCCCAATGCCTTTCTGCAAGCAGTAATTTTACTTTGGATTTCGAAACATATTAGAAACATATTTCGTTGTATGAGAAATTTGACTTTAAAATGGAAAATTTGAGTTGAGAAAGTTATATTAACGTCATTCACAAGGCGACAAGAGGGCTATTGGTGAAAGACCTTATAATTTTAATAAATTCAAACGTCAAACATTTGTAACAGGAGCCGCCCCTAGGTTCCACCAATGAAATGGCTCTCATACTTGGGAACATGACGTGTCTGCAAAGTCTTAGCTGCCGAAATGCAGTCCATTTTCTTAAAAAAATATTTCTTGTATTCAAGATACACTCCTGCAATGGCTATATGGGAGTAAAATTTCATCTTTACTTCAGAAATGATATCAGGGGCGGCTCTAGCAGTTCTGCCGCCCCAGACAAAAATGGAAAATGCCGCCCCTCTCTCCAATGTGCCGCCCTTCTCTCTCTATATATATATGTAAGGATAATTAAATTAGATTAAAAATTAAATTCCTTATCTAGTAATTCACTTTTATACCTCCTCACCTCTTCAAGTATCAAACTAATGACCCATTTATTTCTTCCGAGCATATGGCCTAGCCAATAAACATGTCTAATTCCAGATCCTTATATTTAATAGCCCTATATGTCAGCATTAACTTTCAAGAGCACTCATGGACGCCGCGATCGGTGTTTTAACCCACTTAAGATTATTCGGTGGCGTTCTTTCTCTCTCTGCATCTTGCGTCAGATGATGTCTAGCTTTGATCAAATAAAGACCTTTATATATTAAAACTAAGTCTGTTTTTCTGACTCTAAAATCATGTCAGAAATATATATACATATATTTTATTTTAAGTCTTAAAAATTCAAAATAATTCGAAATTAAGGAAGTAATTACTTGTTATTATTTCGCCATCCCTGCTATAGTACATAAAAAAAAAAAAAAAAAAAACACGATACAGGGTGATTTATAAAGTATACAGTTTCAATGCACTATAAATCATAAACAATTTAAGATGTTATATGTTGCTTGTAACAGATTTGTATGGGATTATTTAAAATTTTGTGAGAGTCCCAGACGTGTTCTATGTGTGAGCTCCTAGTTGCACGACACACATTGAGTCAGTTATCCATTTCCTCCCAAACGCGCGTGTTAAGGCATCTAAAGGAAGTTCATCAATAGCGGTTGTGATACACTGTTTCAGCTCCATTAAATCAACAGCAAGAGGACGAACAAATACCTTGTCATTTCTGTACCCCCACAGGAAGAATTCATGAAGGGTCAGGACTTTTGGATGGCCATTAGGTAAGAAGCCTGCTGTAGTCCGCGAATCGTCCAACCCATCGGTGAGGGTTGGACATTCATCAAGGTAATTTCGCTCGTTGTTGTTGTCGTGTCCTTCCCGGAGGGAAGAAGTGTAAGTTGCCAGAGCCTGAGACACAGGTTGGACTTCTTTACGATAGATGGCGACACCATCTCCTCAATTTAGGCATGAAACTGGAGGGGAGGGAAATATTCTCCAGCCCCCTGTACTCGTAGTTTCTGCTGCGACCACCCACAAGACTTTTCGGATCCCTTGATTTAACAAACACGTACTCCGTGTGCACTCGGAGGGTATTTGGTGGCATCGGGCATCGAACCTAGGCCCTCCGGTCTGGAGTTCGATGTTCTAACCATTAGGCTACCCACGGCCCGTTGGCCGACCAGTGTAAATGTACCACCCAAACGGAGAATGAAATTGTCAAGGTTGTCCTGAAACTGTGAAACCAACCAAAGAATAAACATATCCAAAAAAGTGACATTTTGCTAAAAACAAGAACACAAAAAGCCTTTTCCGCTGCAAATGCAGCCAGATTTAACTGACTAGTCACATGACACACATGCTATTATCTACGTCACTTCCGTCAGGGGTGAGACACAGCTGAGGGAGTTAAAAAAAAAAAAAAACACCAGAATTATGCACACACACAAAATAATAAATAAAAGCAATAAGAGATAGTATGAGATTTATTGTAGAAGAAAAAATAATGTATTTACATACTACTACACAAATTTTCTTAAGTTACAACAAATATGAGCCCAATTTACAATAATCTGAAACAAATGCTCACACAAAAAAAGTCACATGATTATAAGTGAAGTAGTTCACAGTGATATGCTACATAATAGGAACATTATATGTAATGAAAGAACACAGATATATTAAATATATTTTTAATTTTAGTTATTTGAAGATAAAATTTAAACTACATGGTGAAAAAAAAACATGTTATACAGATATGATTAATTTGATAATGATATATTTAATGGAATGATTTGATTGTAATATATACATTACTGCTAAAGTGTGAAATCCATTCTTTCTTAGAATAACTAGGTATTTCATGAAATAACTAGACAAGTCAGTTAAAGAACATAAAATTATTAAATCCTACGATTTAACTAAATATGCTATAGAATAATGGTTACTTGATTATTTAAGTATGAAATACAGCACTTGAAAGATCTTTGAACTGGTTCTAGCTGCTTTTAGTTAGTTTTGAAACATTTATAGCTGCTTTTTGGAAGGAGTTTTTGGATTAGGAACAAGAGTTGACCGAATAAATCAATTGTACTATAGACCTAAGTTCGGTATATATGAGCAAAAATTAATTTCTATTGAAGAAGTTCTGAATATTGACACAACACTTCAATCTGCTGCAACAGCTCAAAGTTGCAGCACTGGGCAAGGATTTAAAAAGAGCTTGCGTAAAAAAAATGTTTAATAGCAAAAAGTGTGCCAGTTTCAAAAATAATATGCATTGCAATTCAAAGTGCCATTATAGCAATCCTTGCTCTAATAAATAATGAAAAGTAAAATAAAAGTATTTAAAAAAAGTTAAAATTTATATTCTCTAATTTTTGTTTGAAAAAGTTCACATAATGTTTTTATGAAGCAACAGGTTTTTTTTTGCCAGCATGTATTTTTTTTAAATAATATTTAAATATGACTACCTCTACCTTTTCCATATCTGTTTAACTAATGTTAGTAATATGAGCAGTAATAAATTATATCATCTGCTTTTCTTTATTATTTATGAACTAACCATCCACATTAAAAATAAAATATATTTTTCAAGAGATTTTAGCTATATTTATGATTAATTTACAAAATAAATTTGAAATTATTTATTTCTCACTCTTTAAGAGTTGATCATAAGTTATTTCATAGAATAATTAGGCAAATTATGAAATTTTTCATTTATTACATATATTTTAACTAACTTGTCTAGTTATTTCATGAAATACCAGGTAAAGTATGAAATTTTTCATTTACCATAAAATACGGCATATAATGCGCTCCTATACTTTAAAGGTGTATTTTTTAATTTTTAGGTATATTCCCCGTATAATGCGCAACCCCTTTTTTACGAAAAAACTTGAAATGTACATGTGCAATTTTCTTATGTTTTGAAGTCATTATTTATTGGAAGAATCATTCCAGGCTATCTCTTTTGAAAAAATAGAATACTTCTAGAATTATACAACTCTTAAGCGCAAAAAGGGAGAGACCAAATCAGCGCCATGGTTGGATTTTTCCCACGCATTTCTATACACATTGATTTCTTTTCCCCCTTTCGTGTGATGTACGAGGCGGACGATTAGTTTTGAAATAAATTAGAACAAGCCTGAGACTTATTACGCTCGCTGTCTGCAGTATATTCAATACTGTGAATAATATTGAATACATGAAAATGGGGTGAAATTATGGATAAAAAATGTTTGGGAAAAGCGTTTAGGGGCCTTACGGAATCCACTAAGTCTGTTAGTTTGGGATACGTTCAGATCCCATCTAACAGATAATACGAAAAAATTGCTGAGTGCAACACAGATACAGCAGTTATTCCTGGCGGATTAATGTCACTAGTTCGGCCATTAAATGTGTGCATCAATAAACCTTTTAACCAAAATTTAAAATGATGGTGGAATAGGTGGATGCTAAAAGGAGAAAAATCATTTACGAAAAGAAGCCAAATGCGTCATGCCAGTCTGCAAATAGTATGTGAGTGGATAATAAAAGCATGGAATGAAATCAAACCTGACTTACTTCAAAAGTCATTTAAGAAATGTAGTATATCTAACAGTCTAGATGTGTGGAACGGAAGATGATTATTTATTTATGGAGGAGAGTAACAGTGATGGTGAAAATGATACAGAATTCGATGATGTGCCTGAAGATATAACAGAAGATGAATATGCCAACCTTTTCATGTTATCCAATATTTCGATATATATATATACATATAAGTCTAAATTTTTTTAAAGCTATCATTTTTATACCTGGCGTATAATGCGCACCCCTAAATTTCGATCTTATTTTTTGTGTTAAAAGTGCGCATTATATGCCGGATTTTACGGTATTATATATTTTAACTAACTTGTCTAGTTATTTCATGAAATACCTAGTTATTCTATAAAATAACCGGATTATACACTTTAACGGTAACATATATAATACACGAATTGTTTAAGATAATTCATAATGCATTTACAAACATTGTTTGCCACATGTGTATATATAATTTTTTTCTATGTTTATTCCGGTAAAAAGAACTTCCTGATATTAAATGAACAAATATAGTTATAAAAAATATTAATCTTTTAATTCTTGTCAATATAACTGTACAATAAACATATAATTACTGTTTAATTGATACTAAATTAATTAAATTCTCATTTAAAAATTAAATGATTAGAAAAGGAATTTTGTGAAGTAAATAATAGCAATCAAACTTTCAATAAATATTTAAAAGCTCATTTTAACAATAAACCTTGTCTATTTAAAGTCTTAGCATTCCATAAAATTTTTTCTTTAATTTTAACACAAAACCTTAAAAGAATTAATCACATTTTTACCTGGTAGTTACTTTGATCAATTCATTTTTTAAAAAATATACCGTAACATCTGGCATATAAATCCCACTTTTTACTCAAAATATAAGATCGAAATTTTTGGGTGCACTGGTCATAGGACGGATATAAAAATTAAAAAAAGAGAAGCATAGAAAAAAATTAGGCTTCTACATACATTGAAATACTGTTTCTATGAAAGAAGTAACATTCCTTGTAAACTTAGGGTTGCATGTTATACAGCAAAATATACCTAAAAACTAAAAATTGCAGCTTGAAAGTATAGGTGCGCATTATACGCCAGATTTTACGGTAGTTTTTTTTAATAAACTTATTTGATTCACATAGTATTTCTTATAAAATCATTATTTTGAGTGTTTAAAAAAAAAAAAAAACGAATATATGAAATAAGAATAACTTGTTAATATATTATAATTTAAATTCATTGTTTAACTCTTAATTCGGTTGGAGAAAATTACTAAACTTCAATGGCAGATAATCTCCACATCTTGTTTCTTCAAAATTCTAAGTTATAAGGAAAATAAATTAGAAAACTGAGAAGGAATTTATAAATGGCACAGATGACTTTTTAATAATATACAGCACTGTGTGTGAGTTGACTTCTCCATAATACAGTTACAAGAATAATGTTACACTGAATGCTGTGCTTAAGAATTATAAACAATTTGTTTCTTTATAAAAGCACATATAATAACTACACTAACATAATGAGTAATTATAACAGTATATTTTTGTCAATTGATTTCATGGGCACATGAATAACTCAAAGCCTGACTTTAGAGTCATGCTTAGTCACACTAATTTATTAACAAAGTGACTTGGAAATTCATTACAATAACAAAAATACTAAATGATCAAGCTTACATTTTAAGTATACAATCTTAAAAAGATATGGAGTTAACAAATGTTTCATATTAATGATTACAAAAAAGAAATGAATTATTTGAAAAATGACAATTTAAATGAATGACATGCTTCAACCAAAAATAAAAATTCTTTTTGTTTCAGTCTCAGATACTTCTATTTTTTAATATAATTATATAAATTTTTAAAAAAATTGAGTAAAAATAAATTTTCTTTGTTTATATTTTATGTATTATAAAATCTTCATCAGAATCATCTGCTATCTCATCTTCACTTGAGGTATCACAAAAGGTAAATGACCTTCTTTGTAAAACACAAGAGCGTCGACTCCTTCGAAGAGATTGAGTTGAAGTTGATGGTGGAAAATGATTTTCAACTGGTTTTTTTATGTTATTTTTTACAACTGGTTCTTTTATGTTATTTTTTATGTTACTCTTTTTTCTTCCTTTATTATTTGGTGGACCCTTTGATTGATTTTTTCTGGGGGAAAAAAAAACATGTGCAGATATTTCACAGAAAAGTATTTAACTTTAAAATAAAATTGAAAAAAAAATATTTATATATAAATAAGACAATCAATAATATCACTGACATAACACTTATATTTAAGAAAATAATTTATGATAAACATTTACAGAATATGCCCTTTTTATTTACATATTTGTGCAATCAAAATAATTGGGTATTAAAATTTAGTTCACAATTACTATATAATATAACTGCATTTCCAATATTTTTTTTATAATTTCTAGTAGACAATTTTTGGTATAATTCTTAGCCATATGACTTAGAGAAAAACAAGCATCAAGAAATTGGCCATGTCTTAGAATTAGTCATTAATTTTGCTACACACCAGCTTTTCATTTTATTTACAAGCCTTCTTTTTTTACAAAAATTCTAACACACAGTTAACTTTATATATAAAAAAAAAACACAATTCTTTTGAATTTAGCAAGCTTTCCTAAGTAATAATGATATACAAGTACTAGGAATAAAATTTTCAGAATTATCAAATAAAAATACAAATTTGATTCTTATGAAAAAAAATATGTATGATGCTAAAAAGTTCTTTTAATAGATATTAATAAAATGAAAATATTTTTGGCTTATACATTTTACATTTTTTATAGGAATTTTAAAAAAAAATCTAAAATAATAATGTATTAAATGAAATTCTTTTTTAAAATTTATCCATGAATACATAATATGAATTACACATTAATACATTCTGATTTAACCAGTATTTATTATATGCAAAAAAAAGAAGAAAAAAAAAATCAATTTCTTTAAATTTATACTAAACATAAAAATTAAATGTACACATTAATATTACAAATGAAGCAATTAAAATAAAAGGAACCAGACAGAAACAAAATTTTCTAAATATTCACAGTAAATATATAAATAAAAAAAATAAACAACTAAGTTATATTTATCTCTTAGTGCTAGAATTTAATTTCCATCAATTGTTCAGGAATAGAAATCACCTAAATTGATCATTTTTGAATAGTTATAAAATCCGGTGTTTAATGTGAACCTATATTTTCAAGCTGCATTTTTTAATTTTTAGGTATATTTGTTGGATAACGCCCCCCCCCCCCTTTTTTATGAAGAGATGTGCAATGCTCTTATATCTTGAAGTCCTTTATTCGTGGTATTATAACAGATTTTTGAAAAAAAAATATACTTTGAGAACTACAACTCTTAAAATGCATAAGATATATCATTCCTTTTAAATAAACAGGGTTTTGATACATGAAGACGTCTAACTGTTACTATGTTTATCTCTTTCTTTCATTTTTACAGCTATCCATTTACCCCTTGAGGTATTATGCACACCCCTAAATTTCAATCTTATTTTTTTGTGCTAAAAGCGTGTGCTATGCGCCGTATTTTATAGTATATGTAAATGCGTCTGTGAGAACTAGTTATTAATAAGCTTTGCATGGGAAATGGTAATTTTTTTAAAGATTTGTGAGTAATATTTTGAATGTGGCAGAAATATTTAAACTTTGTTTCATCTGACTATGTAAACAGGACACATGAGCTTATTTAATTAGTCATAGCAAGTTCTGATTGCATTTTTAAAACTTATCTCTAGGAAAGTCTATTAAATAGATTGCTTGATTGATTTGAGAGCCTAGCACTGGAATCATGATAGATGCAAATTAGATTTCCTATTTAAAGAGTTATGAAGTTGATTTGAAGAGGATGTTGACACTGAAATCGTAAATGGAATATTTAGCAGAATTAGCGAGTTAGATTGAAAATTCATGAATTTAAGCGAGATTAGAAAAACTCTTGGCTGTGAATCAAGGATTCCAGAGTCAGTTAAGTGAAACTTTATTGTTATTTGTTAGGGTTAGGTTTGATAGTGGTTTTGCTATCATTAAGCACCAGCCAAATAGATATTAATATATTAAAATTTGATTGAATAAAAATAGTCGAGTTTTATAACTGTCAGGTGACAATTTATCCTCAAACATTAATACTAACTCTAGTTCATTTTAATGGTGCCTAACCTTTCCCACCCCTGGATTAAATATTGCTTCAGGAATGACAGTGTTCCTGGAAAAAAATTTTTTGTGGAGAGCATGCCAGAGTTTGTAAGTGTAGACAAGGATAATATCAAGTATGTATAGTGGTATTCCAACAATTTTGACATGTGTGCATTTGAAAAATCATCTCACTGATAGGTTACAAGATTGGTTTATGTAATAGGCTATTCTTTTGTTCAGGGGGCAGAAATGGATTTTGTGCAATTAAAGCAAATCCTTTAAGATAGTTTCCCTGTGGTACGGGGGATCAGACAGCATTAGAAACAGAGTTGACTTATGTATAGAAGAAGCAAACAGAGATCAGTCTTCTTCTGAACTTTTATATCATTTGTTAAAGGTGGAAAAATTATTAAATTAAATGATGACTGAAGATTTAGTATAGTATATTGTGTAAAGGTTATCTCTGCAAGTAGTAGTAGTTAGGAACCTGATGGGAAAGACTCAGTTATTACGTAAGTTGTCAAAATATGAGGATAAGCATTCAGCACATACATCAGCAAATAGCTAAATGAATAATTAAAACTTTGAAGTAAACAAAATAAGGAAAAATGGAGTAATTTTAAGAATTGGGTCACTTGAAAGAAGAACTGATTACAAGTAGATTTATGGTCAACAAAATAGGTTAAATGGCAGAAAAGGGAATTTTGATGCAGAACTGAATATAGTAATCAGTGCCAGAACAGGCCAAGGAGTGAGGAAGATGTAAGGGGATTGAGGAGGAATGCAAAATGGCAAGCAGTCAAAGGGAGGAAGGTATTTGAGTGCGGATAAATGAAATCCTCCAACTGCTTTGAATGAGATAAATATGAGTCTAATTCAGAAGCCATATATTCCAATTTTAATGCATGGGACACTTTTAAAGGCAATTTTTAAAGATTGAAGGCTTCAATTGTGATAGCTTAGGATGCAAAATATTTAGCCTAGGGATTATAAAGTCAAGAGTAAAGATTCAAGGATTTGAATGGAATTGGCAATTTCAAGTGATAGAGGAGAGGCAGACTCCATGTGTTTGGGGGATTGATTTTATGAAAGTAATTAAGAGTTCTTTTATTTTTGACACAGAGAGAATCTTTAGTAATTTAAGATTCTGAAATAAGGAGTAGAGTCAAGGAACAGGAAGGATACTAGAGATTAATCTGTTCCAAACAAAACTAGAACAAAGTCAGAAGAAACAACTAGCTACACATTTTGAAAAATTTAGGTACCATGAGTATGATACAGGAATCCTCCACTATAGGCATCAAGGTTGTATAGAGTAAACAGGAGGCAATTGATTACTTAAAAAGTTCTGTAAATGGTACTTTGCAGGAAAAACAATGGTAAACTAGCAGAATCCCTAGAAGCATATAGGTTTGTGACCAATTATCTCAAGTTGAATGCGATTACAAAGTACCTACGTTATCCATTACCAAAAGTTGATAATTTACTGATGAGCATTAAAAAAAAGTGAGATAGTGTCTAAAATAGATTATCATTCAGGGTATTTTTATTAAGTCCAGTACATTCCAGTGGTTTCATTAAGTCCCCAAAATGCACTTTTTCACTAAAAGTGGCACTTATATGTTTACGTGTATGTCTTTTGGAAGATCTGGCTCAACACTGAATTTCCAGAGAAAGATTGACATAGTACAAAACCTGGAATAAGGAAAGTTTTTTTTGCATTTATATGGATGATGTGTCATTGCTTCCCAGTGATTTCAACAGCATAAGAAGCATTTGAGGGCATGTTTTGAACTGTTACAGAGGGTTGATTTCACCTTTTAACCATGAGGGTGTATATATGAATGATAAAGTATATGGAATATAACATCATATACAAATGTTTGAGAGGTACCAAAATGTCTAGTATGATGCGGTGGAATCAGAAGTTTATTCAGGAGTATATTGAGGTACATTCTGAAAAGAAAGAATGTTACATTTCAATGGTCTAGTGAAGCTCATGTTCAATTTGATATTATTAAAAAGGCATAACATCCTCTCCAATGATGAGGTTTCCAGATTTCAAGCATTCATTTGAGTTGTATATGGATTCAAGCACAGGTGGTGTGAGTGCAGTGTTGATGCAGCATGATAATCTGATTGTAATTATTCAATAATTGTGAGAGTATTTGGCACTGATCAGGGCATCACTAAAAAGTTCCATTGGTATTTTAGTCATTTGCCAATCAAGGTTGTTACAGGTCATGCAGCTTTGACAAAATTGATGCATGGGAAGAATCTGTCAAGCAGAATGATGCGTTTAGTGCTCAAATTGAGTATGTATATTACATGGGAGCATCATCCCGTTATAGTCAGAATGTGGTTGCTGATTTGCTGTCAAGGAATACAAGTAAGAATAAAGCCGAATAATATTTTTTTAAGGTAATTAACAGGTTTTTGGTGTTGTCTTAGTGGGAACAGCTAATTGAGGAGTAAAGGATCTTGAGTTGGGTCATATGTTCAAATATTTGGAAGAGATAGAAAGCAATTCCATAAATAGAATGGTCTGAGCATTGGTCCTAAGATTTTAAATTAATTGATGGCATTCTCTTTTAACTAAATATCTGTGGTTGGAGAATGATGTGTGTATATACCTAAATCATTAAAAAAGGATATTTTAAAAGAATTCCATTACAATACAATGCATAGACATTTGGGCATGTAGAAAACAATAAACTGAGTCTAATTATTCTAAAGAGTTTTTTTAGAATTATTAGGCCCTGCTTCTCAACCCAAACAACACAAGTATATCTAATAGTGATTGCTAATTTCAGTAAATGGATGGAAGCAGTTCCGTCAGGGAAAGCCTCCGCCAAACTAAGTGTTATTAGTGAGTTAAGCTATGAATTACATCAAAAGTTATACATTATGCCAAAATTATGTATCTAAAACAGAGCTCTAATTAAAGCAATTAGTGATCAATTTATATCAGATGCTTTTAAGAACTTATGTTGCATATTGGGAATTCAGCATATTGAGATGGCTACATGTAGACTGCAATCTAGTAAATTAGAAAGGATGAATCCTACTCTTGTTCAAATGACTGCTAATTAAATAAATGGTAATCATGATTCTTAAGATAACTCTATCAGCCAATTTGTTTATGCTAAGTGTAGTGCACCTCATGAAGTTATGGGAAAATTCTTCTAGAGTTATTTTGAAGCAAAAAGATGTTTCAGAGTTAAATAAAGGTGTCCTAAGGTTCAGATTTTGTTTGTAGGAATGTTGAGAATTTGTTGGAGGAAGCGAGGCAGAACACAAAGGTGCAACAAAAGAAATGGGCAAGGTATTATAAAAAGAATAGGAAGGAGGAAAAATTACAGTTAACCCCTTAAGTGCTGTGAGTCTGTGCATTTAGTGCCCTGTGTACTCGTCCTTCCAAAGGAGGACTTTTTGAATTGTGCTGCTCTGTTTAAAACTAGTTCCATGGCTTTGGAATACAATAACATGACATTGACAGTCAGTGGCACACACAAGGGGGGGTCCGGACCCCCCCAAAGCCCTTGATTTTTTCCAATTGATTATAATTCTAAGTATATAGTACATAAAATTTAATTATTTGTTATTAATGATTAATTTTATTAATTAATGAATTATTTATTAAATAATTAGTTTTTTATTGTGTTTTGTACCCGAAAATCAACAAAATCAAAAGGAGCATGATACAAGAATGGTGAACTTTCGACTCCGGACCCCCACCCCTTGAAAAATTCCTGTGTGCGCTACTGTTGACAGTGCTTCTAAAGAATTTACTTATTTCGGTGAAGAGGGGAAGGAATTTGAAAGGGTATATTCCGGAAAGATGAAATTCATAGCTAAGCAGTTTTTTTTCATTTGAGTGAGTTCTTTTCTATTCTTCATTTGCTGTTATTTTTGTTTACCATGTGTAATAGGAGCTTTTAAATTTTTTTTTGTACCAATGCACTGAATATGATATTGGTTTATTTGTTCAACCAAGTATTAGGATATATCATAGAACAGATAAAAGAGTTACAATTTATTTTTTATTAATTATTTTTATTTTCATTTTATACTTTTATTTTCTCTTTTAAAGTGAAAGTAAACAACTTTCAGGTGAAAAACATGCTTTTCTTTCCCCCAAATAAACCGCATTACAACGCACACCTGTGGGAAAAACGATAGCACTGGGGGGGAGGGGGATTTCGTACCATTTCCTCGGCAGTTAAGGGGTTAACAGGGGCTTTGTAGTAGATACATCGCACAAGTTCTACAAAGAATTGGGCCATTGCAAAAATTCAACTGAAGTTGGAGGATTCATGTAGAGTTGTTGGAGTCTAGAGAATAATGTAATTTGGATGAATAATGGAAGGGTGACAGGCAATGTGGACTAAAAGAAGGTCTACCCTCCTAGAAGGAGTAGTATGAATAATTCAGAGTATAGGAATAGTATTTAAGTATTGAGGAAGTCTGGTGGTGTGTGTGGCTTGTCTGGGCATAGGAATTCACCAAGGGTGACAAATACTAATGAGAATAGTTCAGTAATAGCATGCAAAAGAGCATGCTCAATATAATATCTTCTTTATCTTTCATAGACAATTAAAGAAAGCAGTTCTTGGTTTGGAACCAAGATCAAAATATGGGAAACACTCAGGACAGGTAAGAGGCCACCGTATAACAGTCTGGAGTCTCAGCCTAAAAGATTTACAGTGAATAGAGCAATGGTTATTGTAAAAGGTCTCCATAGTTAAAGTTGGAGCTTATAAGACCACTCAAGAGGACGTCAGCGAAACATGGAGACTGGAATAAACAGATCTCTGTAGGAATTGGTGAGCTTGAATTGACATTAAGTGCAAGGAAGACAGAGGCACTTTAAAGGAGCTCAACTTCAGTTCCCCAGAGGAAAAGGAATCCAGGGTGAAGAGATGGAATGAGCAAGGACCATGAGATATTTGAAAACTTGGTAGGAAATTCATCATCCTTTGTAGTCTTCAAGAGGGAGATTGTTTCTTTTTTAGAAATAGTTTCAGAGCAGATGATGCTTCCTAAGACTGTATCATTTTTTTTTCACTTTCTGCAGACAAGTAGTCAGGGAATTTATGTATTATCAAGTCTACTGTATTTTGGAAAAAATTTTATTATGCAAAAGTGTAATCACAAGATGGGTACTTTTTTCAAATTTTGTGGTGAAAGTACTTTTGTATAAATTAAATTGTATCAAATTTTAGGA
Organism: Trichonephila inaurata madagascariensis; assembly: GCA_019973955.1. Lineage (NCBI taxonomy): Eukaryota > Metazoa > Arthropoda > Arachnida > Araneae > Nephilidae > Trichonephila > Trichonephila inaurata. The sequence goes on from BMAV01013953.1 coordinate 167,402, forward strand.
AACATATTAGTGGTGTCATGCAATGTATTTTAGGGTTACAGACCCTGAGCAAGGTGTTGGTGTAGAAGTTTCTTATAGGACTAGTTGTCAGTTAAGTGAAACTTTATTAGTATTGGTTAGGGTTCGATATTGGTTTTACTCTCATTAAGGCCTATCCAAATATAGATGTTAAAATATTAAGATTTTGGACTGAATAAAAATTGTTGAGTTTTATAATGTTGGGGCAAAGTGATAATTTATATGCAAAAACTAATATGAATTCTGGTTTGCTTCACAGTTTCCACAATTTATTTCCTCCCCACATCCTTTTCAAATCAATCATGCTTCTGGAGGTCAGCATGTTACAATTTGACAGATAACAGTCCAAGAAAGTTTTGAATCTCTTAACATTTGGCCTGAACAGTTAATATAATTGATGTATATGTAAATTAAATTTTAAAGTGTAAAATATGTAATTTAGTCTAGTATATTTATTTACAAAATTTGTTTGCTATTTCTATAATTAACTCAAAGTACAGTTATTGAAAAATGAAAGAATACTCACATTTTTTTATACTTAGGTGGATTTCTCTTTGTAACTACCAGTTCCTCTAGTTTTTTAGTGAGATTCAATGTTCCCAGAAGATATGGCCATAGAAATAATGAAATAAAACGATGGGTTAAAAGTTGAACTGCATTTGCTGAATTGGCCAATGCATCACAACAACAATCTTCAACTTGAACAGCTGACTGTCTTGTTTCAACCATGGCTGCTTGTTTCATTTCTTCATCAGTTACTATTAAACTAGATTTCTGAATGGAAAGAAGAAATAGATATTTTAACAGAACTTGTTAATAATGTAATTTTTGAACAAAAAGATTGTGAAATGAATGCATTTTACTATAACCAAGCTGTTGTTGCATAAATAAGAGATAGGCATAGTATATCTAAAAAGTTTTCCAATCCTTTTATAAGAACTGTGATATGCATTACAATTGATAGGAGAGGGAGGTCAAACTTTCCAATTATTGAAATTAAACTTGATTTTGTTACAAACATGTCATTTTTTAAAACTTATTTTGAAAATGCCTTTTATATCCCTTTAACGCATGGGGGGTATGTCTATGAAACCACCATTTTCTAAAAAAATACCTCTAAACGGCAATGGTATTTGTATGAAACCAATCATTCTACAGATATCTTTTATCTTTCATAAAAGACATTGGATGTCAGCACTGTACAAAAAAAAATTCTTTCTGTGAAAAAAATACATCATTTAAAAAACCTTTTTTTGAACACTTAAAATTTTTTTTTTTTAGCAAATAAAAATAGATAAATATTCAAAGTTATGTACATTTCTGCTGCATATGCTGTTCATAGCATAACTAATTTTTAGTATGATAAATTATAAAAAGAACTGCCTCATATTTAGCCTTCTTCATGGTGGTTTCAGATTTTGACCACTGTGCACTTAGAACATGAAAACTGTTCTTTTCTTCTGCGACTAGTAGCACACATGCGTAAGAGATATTCCCCCTTGTTTTTCTTTTCTCTGACTCAGGCAGTGAAGTAACTAATAATTTATGGTATTTTTGCCATTGTTTTGGGGGAGGAGGTATTGTTTACATTGAAATGGTGAGGTTTTTCTTGAATCGAAAACTTTTTCTCATCTCATTTACGTAATTTTTATACTGGAAAGGTTGAATTTTTCGGAAATTTTTAATACTTTTTATTATTATTATTGTTTATCTCTTTCAATTAAATTTGCTAATATTTAATCTTTTGAAGATAATTCTTATCAGTATTATTGCATGTTTTAATAATTTAATAATAAAGAAACAATAAAAAATAATATATATCTTTACTGGCTATTGAAGTTGATTTCAATCTCTTATAGTTATATTTTGTAATATTTAATATTTTAAAAGTAATTATAATACTTAATATTGTATGTTTTATTAAATTTATTACAAAATATATAAAGAATAATCTTACAAATATGATTCAAATCATATATTGTTCATCCGAGAATTATGTTGTAAGTGTGCGGTGGTACTTCCATGAAACCACTGCCCTCCCCCTTCTTAGGTTCTATACATTGCATCTATTAATTTATTTTGAAAAATTCAGCAAATTTATTCCTCATGTCTAAGGGATATAGTACTTTTATATTTTACTTTGATTCTTTCAACTATTACAAAAATAAAGAGAAAGAACTATTTTGGTATGTTCATTTCTTTATCAAATGCCTGGCCAATTCCATTGACTATCAGGTCACTAAGCAACAAGCTCTTCAATCCTTTTTTACAGCACAGTCCAAATTCTTAAGTGCAGAGCACACGCCTAAATTGCAGCGCTTATGACGTCCAGAATCATACAAAATACATAAAGGTGAGACGGTCAAATTAATATGGAACAAATGAGCACAAAGGCAGTCATATCCAGTCAATAGTTTAAACTTAGCCACAGCAGTAGCACAAGGAGTGTTCGTGACAGTCAGGTTTTAACAACACCCTCCAAGGTTTAATTTTAGAAACACTGGCAGCTGCACTACAAAAGTATATTATATAGATCCTATTAATTTCAAGTTTAGCAGAGTGAAAAGGTAGTTCTTTGAAAGAGACCTTAGGAGAATATCCGTGCCTTTTTATGCCAAGAGGTCCATTATCTCATTTCTCCAAAGACCACTGGAAAGCAACTTTTGTCAGAATTCTGCTCAGAAGCTCCCTGCAACTCTGGACTGGAGAACTTTGTTTTTCTAGGTTACTTGCCAATGCCTGAAGCACAAAACTTGAATCTGATAAAATTACAACCTTATCAAGAGGGGAGAGATAGACAGAAAGCTGTAGAAGGGCTAAATGAATGGCTTTGACTTCACCATCATAGTAAGATCAAATGAGAGCCAACATGTAGATAAAAGGAAAATAGGTCACAGAAAACACCAGCAGCAGTACCCAGAATGAAGTCCAAAAGGCAAACATCAGTATAAACATGAAGCCACTCATCAAGAGGATAATGAGTATAAATGGCTTTCAATGCGATGGCACGAAGGGCAGTTAGAGAAAGGTCGTTTTTTCTCACATTCAAATTAAAGTCCAATCTAACATTAAAAACCATGAACTCCAAAGAATTTATGTGAAATAATAGTTCATAGGCCTTGCTGTTGGGCGTTCTGCTGGACACATTGAATGAAGCCCTTCTGAGCCCTATTTTGGTATGTTATCAAATATCTTTATGTTTATATCATTTTTTTAATAATAATCTTACATATTATTTCATTATCCAGACAAATGAACTATTTAAACACACCATATATATAGTTTACTTACCATTGCATTGACAACAACATCAAATGTTTCTTTACATGTTTTAGTATTTTCCGCATTGCAGCACTTGATGCATTTGGGGGGATTTTTTGTATGTCCAGTTAAATAGCCAATATATGCTTTATTGTGATCCACAAATTTTGCAGTATTTCTTAAGCTTCTATCTGATGACTGAAGCATATCCATTCCAGTCAAAGTAGTCCAATTTGGTGAAAGTATCATAGGATTGTCCTCAGATACAGGTGGTTGAATAAAATGATTTACAATATCAGCTACAGAAACATTATAATTAACTCCTCTGTGGACTAGGTTCAAATCTTTCTCCTCATGATTTATGGAACACTTCATTTTCTATGAAAATATAATACATACATAATAAAATTAATATCAAAGATATTTAAAATTTAATAAAAATATTATATAAGTAAAATACATGTAAAGTTGAATCATAAATTTAACTAGCATGTTTTGTGAAAGTAATATTCGATAAAGAGTGAAAAACTATTTATAAAAAGAAAATTATATGAAGTTAATTTTCAGACACTATATCAACACAAAAAAACTCATTTATGATTTATGTCATTCAAAAAAGAGAGAAAGTTATATTAACATTACACTATAAATCTGCTCAAGGGCTATTGGTAACAGACCTTATAATTTAAACCATGGTCAAATGACACCTTTGGCACACCCTCTCCTAACTTCCACACCCCACCAATGTGAGAATATTTGAGCCTCGACAGATTTAATATGCAAAGACCCCCTCTGCATGGCAGGTCTTCAGCAGCACTAGGCTTGAACTCCTCACTTGTCAGTCATGAGCCCTTGACCACTAGGCTACCGTGATCAACATTTTGACTCAGTACCTTATTTATTCTTTATTATCTACATTATATCTAGCAAGAATTTTAAGACTAAACCATATTTAATGGGTATCAGACTTCATTATTACACATGAGATCTTTTGAGGAATCAAGCTTCAAATCAACAGCTGTAGGGCAATTGTTTAATCGACAACTGCTATCCCAAGAAAGGAAAATTAAATTTGTAACTTTTCAATTTACGTGCAGATTACATATATTTACTTATTAAATATTTAACAATGCATGTGAAATGAGCAAGAAGTTATGAGAAATTTCACTGAGCTGCATCATATCCAGAATCCAGTAATCATTGTTCTGAAAAAAATATAGTTTACATATACTAATGTGGAATACTCAAATTTCTGAAGGATTGTTTGAGTTTTGAATGAATGATTAATTTTTTTTTGCAGGACTGCAAAGAAATATAATTACTGAAATGCTCACAAGACACTTTACATAAAATGCAAAGCGAGAAAATAACGGAAATAAGCAAATTTAAAATCTTAATATTTAATGCATATTTTTAGCAGCAATACAGCTACAATAAAATTAAAATTATTCAAGCCTTTGATACAAAGATTAAACAACTAATGCAAATAAAGGTTAACTTTCATATTTTCCTTGATTCAAATTTCTTTTCCATTTTTAAAAAGCTTTAGAAAATCTTAAATTGATAATGAAAAATTAATATTTCTACTTTGCTCCATCAATCAAAACATTTCCAGAATGCCAAATGTGCCAAATTTAGAGCTATTCTTTAAATGTTATATTTTGCAATATATTAGTGTGATAAAATTAATGTACGGCATGAAACAAACACTTACATTATCTCACAATAGAATTTTATATCTCAAATGAAACTCAAAATTATTCAAATAATTAATTAATTCTCTTATATGTCCTCAAATCTAGTTATTCAGATTTTAATTTGAATGTGTATAAGTTATTACATTCCTCCCCCGAAATCAATTTATCTCCTGTTCATTTTCTCCACATCTGTAAGCTCTCAACACACTGGTTGTGCACTTTGTGAGGGGGTCATGATTTATCTTGATCAACAATTTTCATTTTAAAATTGGCTTGCCTGACAAATGCTCTGTTATTGTCCTTCACTGGGAATGATAAAACTACCATGTGTATAACAAAATGAATTGGAGATGTTTAAGCACTTGCAAACTAATAGAGGAAAGGTTTCAGTCCATATATAAGTAAAAACTAAAAATATTTAACTTTGTATTCAAACAACAACTTAGATTCCCTGTCAAAATACACTTAATATCAATGACATACAATGTCTCACTACAGTATCTCAATCAAAATTGATCTAGTGTACACAATACTGAACTTGTTGCTGGTTTCCTATGCTCTCTTTCACCCCTTGCCAATTGAAGTATATTATCCAATAGGAGAGCAATGGTGTTCTTGCAGAAAGTGAAAAGTAAAAGAATGCTGCATAGAAGAAATTCGATGTGGTAGAAGGAAACTAATTATAGTTTTGAAATAATAACTGGAATATTGTTTATGTAATTTAAGACATGTATTGTGGTCTGGTCAAGAAATGGAAGAAAAGAGGTAGTTGGATGACAAGGGTAACAGTCAAAAGGATCTCTTAGGGTCATGTCACCTGTGTTTATCACAGGCAGTTGATGGAATCAGATTTAAAAAAAAGTCCTAAAGACTAGTTTAATCAAATAAAAAATGCAGATCATTTTCTAAAAATAAATTGTGTAATCAATTGTCTTGATGCTTTAAAATAAAGTTAAACTCTCATCATAAAAAGAAAAATGGCTCCATCAACAACAGTAGCCAGTCTAAAATTCATTCTGCATATGGAATCAAGAAATTCTTGATTTTAATATTATCAGAATTTGCTATCAGTTAGAGTTCAAAATTCAACCTAAAAAATTATATGTAAATATAACATTGCCTATTACCACAGCATGGCATCAACTTTTATATTTGGAACAAGGTATGGAAAATGAGATGCATAATAGTCATTACAGTCACTGTGATTCCAGTTAGTTACACATTGTATTGTTGATAAAAACATCAGGATTTATGAGCAATCATTATCAGGATCTGACACTGTTCCTACATTCTATCATCACTATCAATTAGTTGTTACCTTTTAGATGCTTTGTATAGACAAGGTTCACCCATTCCTACAGTGATTAACAAATGGTGGCATTGCTTAGAAGCAAATGTAAAGCTATCATCCAATTTGACCACCCTGTTTCCTTTAGTCCAATAGCACAGCCTCTCTGATGATATATGTTTACACTTTTAACAAATCTGTCTACAAGGCATTGGTACATTCGACTGTTGATGAAACTATATTCATAAGGAAGTTATGCATTAGTATTAGAATGTTTTGTATTATATAAGCTATTCAGATACTCTGTAGAAACACACTGGTGTTCCAGCTAATCAGTCATTAGCTATCAAAAGTTCATTTAAATCACTGTTGGGCTAAGACTCCCATAACATTTCATGCTTAAAAGCCTTATTTCTAAAATTGGTTAAAAAAAAAAGACCCAATACTATTTATTGTCTCATTCTTTTTTCTTGCAAAGTAGACATTTACTTGGAATATGCCAAAAAATGAAAGATATTAAATATAATAAAAACAAAATGCATATAATTTATATTTAAATAAATTCGACTTTTTGACAGAGCAAATTCACCAAAAACAATTTTTACAACAGATCTGACTCTATGTACAATACTGACAAAATACAAGGCTCCCTTTTCACATCATAGTTAATTTTTCATATTTTAGCATCTTAAATTTTGAAAAAGATAGTTCTACAGTTCTGTTCAACACCATCATGCATTACTTTATATAATTTTGTACTGCATTAAGATGCAAATCGCTAGAAGCTTTTTTAGGAATAACATGAATGGACTTGTTGAATTTTGGTTTCAAAGCCAGACTTGAGATCTTGAGAATATGAATTAACCAATTTTGCAAAACATTGTTTGCATTGAACTATCTGACTGAGACATAATTTTAAAATCCTTGAGTATTTTAATCAGAAATGAAAGCTTACCAGCTATTTGTGATTTGTGTTTCTGATTCAAGCTGTGATTTTTGTGCCTTCAAGATATGGTGCCCCATACAATAATTTGCTCATTGGCTAATATAGCGCACATACATATACACACATATGCATGTATGCAAGCACAAGCAAGATGAAATAGATTATTTACAACCATGAATATCCATTATGTAATGGCCATAATTTATTTAAATAAATAGTTAATCTAATTTGTAAAGAATCAATATACACAGCATGATATTGATCATTAAAAGAGAAGCTGCAGTGAGATGTATTAATACCTGTTTTAAATATTCTTCATAAATTAAAAGCTCTATTTTCTCTCTGGAGGAGTACTCTAAAAGAAAAAAAAAAAAAAAAAAAAATGTTAACTAGTTAATATCTATTTAAAACAGACATAAATTTATCAAAACTTTATTTTATAGTAACAACTTACTAGAGCATTTTGTATAGGCAGGCATGTTTAACATATTAGCAGCTTCTCCCATTTTAGCAAACAGTACTTCCTGAAGCCAACCTGCTTCAGAGTGATCAAACTCTTTTTCGTCTTCAATATCATATATATCTTCATCTGTTTCTTCTCCTTCTTTTTCTGAATCAGTCTCCGTTTCTATTTTCCTTTTCTTTTGAGGTTTAGAAAAATCCATCTTATTAACACCATCCAAACTTAAATATCGGGGTTTCCAAGTAGTTTCTTTACAGCTACGTTCATTTTTTGTAAGTTCTGTGTGAAGTTCTCTAAGAGCAGTAATGCTGATTGAAGACAAATTTAAAGTTTCCTGCATAAAAAAAGAGAAACCATGAAAAATGAATTTGAGTGATATAATTCATGTTCTATAACATGAATTACATTACAAAAAATACCTACTACAATTTAAGTAACATTCAAACATATTTTACAAATAGTTCAACAGCAATTAATAATAATTCTACAGCAATAAAACTGAAATAAAGAATATTTATGTGGCTAATAGCTAATACAAATCACCAAATAAGGTTACTTGAATAGAATTTTAAAAAATGCATTATTCAAAAGATTAAGAGATTTTTAAAGATTTAATTTATTTTGAAAAATTTTTACTATATGTGCAAACTAATTTCAATTTTCTACTTTTAATCATTTCTAGAGGGAACAACATGAATTAAAATGAGGGCTGATGTGAACATTGAATATATCTATTTAATATAAAATAATATAATTCAAAATGTATGTATATCAGGCTATTTTCTCGCAGATTGTTGAAAGCAGAAATGTATCATAAGTACCAAAAGATAGAAATCAATTCAACAAACCCATTTTATCACTTAAATTCCAAAATTAAAATTAGTTTAAAAGATATTAATTAAAAATAACACAAAATGAATCTTTGATCTTCCCTCATTATGTCATCCATCATGCCTGAAGAGCTGCAAGGGAAAGATTTCTGTGCTATTTTTGTTTTTCTCAACACTGTCATCCTTCCCTTTATTAAATTCTGTAGAGAAATAATTTCAAAATTACATAGACCATTCATTTTACCAGGTTAGAGTATTGTTATTTTTTTCAATACAAAATAGCAATTTTGACAAGTTTTTTTCTTGAATGAATTGTTTGAACCATCCAGTACCTTTCTCTAAATTGTGATCAACTGAGTTAGCATCCTAGGAAAGTGCATATTTTGTTCTCATAGACTAAGTAACTTTATTTTTATTTTACATTTTTTTTAGTTAAAAAAACAACAACCAAAGTTTATTATTGATGTGTGAAATTTAGAAGTTTTCACTTTGAAATTTCACCATTATTTATTTATGCCATGGTTGTCAAGTAACTCTCCGACAAGGAATGATGCAAATTTAACTTTAATGTATTAAGTGAAAAACCAGTGTTAGAAAAGGTCGGGGTAGTAAATGTTGATTCAACAAAAATAGTCATTTTGTAGTTTTATATGTCCCCATGGTTCCAAAACCTGGACTAGGTTCATGATACCATGTCACTAATAGTTTCACAAGTACATTCTCTTCCTCACTCCACAACTTCCTTACAGAAGTACCACTATTGTCAATTACATGAGTAGGAGAAGCAGGATAGGATCAAGGGCAAGATGAATGTCTTTTCCCTGTCAATGAATTTCGAGCTTCTGATGTGAGCACTATGCAGCCTGGGCGGATCTTGTACCTACTAAATGTTAGGACATACCAGGATGATTTCCAGCATATCAGTTGTATGAGGAAGGGAATCTCCAAATGGAATTTGCTTTACCCTGTGAACAGAAAATATTTTGGATGCAAAAAGTTCACAAGCAGCAGCAGCAGCAGAAGGAAGAGCACTTCCCTCTTTTGAAGCAAGTCAGCCATCTTTGTGAAGACTCCAACAAGGGAAGGGATCCAATTAATACAAACTCCACTTTTCTGTGAAAGTGTAATAATTTTGAAAATAGTTTCTTGACTGGTTTTTTCAAGAATTTTCAGCCAATATTTTTGAACTGAACTTCTGCTATCTGTTAAAACATAGGTGTCGTTAGTTCCATAAAGAAGGGCGAAATCCAAAACCTTTATGATTGCAAAAAACCAAACAGTTGATAGGACTGCAAAACTTGCAACAAAAAAACCAGATCATCTTGGCTACAGCATATACTCCACTGCCAGTGAGTTCGATTAACTACTATCAGTATAAAGCACCAAGGCCTGAGAGAAGGGATGTTGTTAATTACTTCCAGTGAAAATTGTGTCATCATCTCTAGGTGTGGATTATATTAGCAATAATTGGTCAGTAAAACCTCTTTTTATATTATGTTGAGGAATAGGCCGTATAAGCCATTTCCCTGCAAGCAACCCAATATAAACCAGTGTTGGAGTAAAGTTGTCAGAAGAAAAGTGATTAAAACTGACTTCATCCAGAGAAGTAGTTGACATCAAGCAACTAAAAGAAATACATGGTTCAATGTTAAAACGAATACAGTCATTGATGATGTAATCAGTTGGGGAAAAAAAGTGATGTTTCATACCATAGTAAAAGGAACCAGATGGCCAGCAAGCTATTTTTAGAAATGTCCACAGACAGAAATTGTATGAATGGCATGTTTGTGTAGGTCAATTTTTACTAACACTGATTGTTATGTGACCCTCTCCTCCATGGAATGATACAAGCCCCAGTAATGCAAGGGTGGTTGTTTGACAGTGAAATTACATCACAATTTTTGGCATCCCAATTGAAAACATAGTCCCCAAAACTAAAGGAATTTAAGGAGTCATGAAATTTCTCCTTACTTATTTATGAAAGAATATTGGGCATGTGTTACATGATCTCATTTCTCTATGTCAGGGAATGACAATATTCAAAATAGCCAGTGCAATGTTAGGCTACGACAGCTAGTATACATTTTATTAGCTACAAGGAAAATGTTTCTACAGAATCAAAAATTTACCTACATATTATATAGATGGACATTTAATATATATTCATGAAAGTACTGCATTTAATTATTTAGTAAATTTTACACTGTATTTTCAAAAATTCACTTAATTTTAAAGTTTTGTAATGCACAAATAAAATTTCAGTGTTAAAATTCAGTGTATTTTCCTTACATGATCTCGGCTTGCATGATTGAGTGTACAGAAAAAGGTATTCTACTTTCTGGAAAAAAGAACTGCAGCTCCTTAAAGATTATAGAGATGAAGCTAAAGACGGGTCAATTCTAGCAGTCTGATGAAGATTTGTAGAGAATTTTATTAGCAAACAGCCGAATGGGTGGCATAGTTGGTAGGTTGTGGGTTCGACCCCAGCCCAAGTCAGTGGATTTTCATGATGCAGAAAATTGACAGCATCCATGTCATATGATTATGCAGCATGTAAATTCCCTTGAGTGCCCATTTGGCTCGGGTGCTCTCAGCAAAATTAAAATTCCTAAGTATAATCTCACATCATCAGAGCTCAGGCGCATCAAAACTATTTGCGGCAATTGGTATAGCCTATATGGTGCCACACTAAAAAGTGATACCAACTTCTGAGGAATGTACTAGGTCTGCAAAGGTAAAAATACCAATCTGCAGCCTCATTAAGAAAAAAAAAGCAAACAGGTGGTTTGCTTACAAAAAAGTTATTAAAGCTCAATGTTGAGCTTTTAGTGGTTTTGTAGAGGGTCTTAACTTTTGTAAAGATGCATTAAAAGTCCATCACTTCTTGTCTAGACTCAATAATAAAAAATAAAAGGAATTAGCCTATTAGGAGAGCAGCTAAATTTCTAACTGAGAAAGAGATAACAGCTGCATTTAACACTCACTATTACTCCAGTAATTATCAACTTTCTGCTAGTATCTCAAAGGATCTTCTTAACTGCCCACACACTTGCCTTAATTGAAAACTAACCGAATTATTTAACTCACTTTTTCTGAATGGGAAATTGAATGTGGAATTAAGCAATTGCCCCACAGAAAGAGTGCAGGATCAGATGGATCTTGGTAAGGAGTCCATGTAGGCCACTCAGACTACAAGTATTCTCAGCGTATGATATATGGGAGAAATTACACCTATTCTCAAAACTGGCAACATTCAAGGTATTGACTAGCTTTCATCCAATATCACTTGCCAATGTTATATTTTAATTGATTGAGCATCTTATTGCAAACAGACTCAATCACTATTTTGAGAAATATGATTACATATCAGATGGTCAGGCTGGTTTTAGGAAATACAGGATTATTCATAATTCCCTCCCAGGTTTTGAAACACTGTAGTAAAAAAAACTAAGACAAATACAGCAAAAAAGAACATTTGAAAGAACAGACAAGCATTTCAAGTTTTATTTACATGTTTTACAAGTGTTCCATGAGTGAAATCTTGGTTATATATGGCATACATCAAAGTAATAATCCAGTTCCTGCCACAGTTTCTTCCAGTTCCACTACTCAACATCGTGCAATCAATGTTATTGACAACATGTGTTATCCTTTCATGCAGTTCTGCTACGTCATACAGATAAGAAAGGAAGAAAATCTGGTATTATGTAAAAGACAAAATTTTTGGATGACATGGATAATGGGAACCGCCAATAGTGTTGATAGTACCATCTTGAGTAGTGTGGCAGAAACTATATATATATAGATTATCAATTTAAAGTATGCTGAGTAACCAAGGTTTCAGATATAGAACATCTGTAAGGTATGTAAATAAAATTTACTGTGTTTCTGTGTATTTTAAAATGATTCAAATGTTTTTTGGGCATTTAGAAAGCACAAATGACACAACACATTTGTCAATTTTCAATTGACACAACTATTTTGAAAGGTTATGGAACAAAGATACACCTATTCAGCAGCAAAACTGAGCTTACATCAGAGCAAAGGAAGGAGCTAACTGGTACACATGCATATGCAATGGTGGGGATCTGACAGGCATGATGCATAATCCTTCCTTACTTTCTTGATGACCCTCATATATATATATATATATACATACACATATATATATATATAAATGTAATAACTCTCAGTAATTTAATCTTTAATAGTTCTTGATTTATACATGGTTCAGTCCTTCAGGACAACCATTGAACCATTGAATTATTTTAATTAGTTACCTACCTAACAGGGACTTCTGGAACTACATCCATCCACCCCCCAAATCATGTGATGTCCCGCTGAGTATAAATACCGAGATCATTAGAAATCCTGCCCTCTTCTTTCTGTGTCTTTAATCACATAGCTGGCTGCATTGCTTAGTGTCATAGTTTCTTTGTTCTGTGTAGTGTCGTCCACGCTTTATGTCTTTAAAATGCCTATGTATTTCAAAATGTGCAATAAACTGGATTTACTAATCACAAGACTGCCTTGTCAATAACATTGAATATGCAAACTCAGCCAGCATAGAAAATGTATCTAATATACAGTAATCACTCACCACCTGCCACGGCTTGTCCTTTCATTATAGTACCATCCACTTACCACGACATTCTAGTTACTTACCACTCCAGAAATACTATAGAAGTATTTCATATATATATATATGTATACTCTGCTGGCCATAAAAATTACAACTCCAGGAAAGAAAGCAAATGATAAAACTTTGATTATTATACATATTCAGCATAGTAGGAAGAAAACACTTAAATTTTTAGGCAATTTGAGGATATATAGGGTCTATATGATGATATAGAAATGTAAGTAGGCTCTGTGCATTTTCCTCGGTGCCTTCAGACATATATCTTCATCAAGAACTGGGACACATCTGAAAAGATGACCTGGTGTTGGTGAAAGGTGACCTTCATAGATCTGCATGAAGTAGTGTCAAGGAAAGTAGAAATGATGGCTGTAGCACAGACTTCTGCTGTGCAGCTTCATATATCACTGCATTGCGTGCACATACACTTGTACTAAAAACAAGCTTATTTCCTGACTGTAGGTCAATGATGTAGCTGTAAGGTATCAGATAACATGTCTGTCCTCTTCGGTATTAGTGGCGGAAGGCTGTTAAGATTCTGCCTTCCTTGATCTTCCTCAACCCATCAATTTCACATTTGCATGACAGTTGTTGGATTCTGACCAATGCGTGAAGCAATATTGTGGAATCATTAACCACATTTTTGATAGGCCTCGATCTAGCTGCTACTGAATCCTGATACATGCTGGTAGCCATTCCTCTTTCTCTTGCAAGGCATAACACAATCTTTTCATAAACAATCAAATGCTTTTTTGGAATGAGATACACTGCATAACTTTCCTTTTACACAGAGTCTGATAAGCTGTTTCTCTCTCATGTGTTGTTCAATAGCACTTAAATGCTAATAATTTGCATATATATCAGCATCTTCCTTTTACATGAATATGAAATTTTGTATCATCTCTTCTAGGTGATGCAATTTTAAATGCTAGCAGCAGCACCACAAATACAGTTCATAAATGAATATCCAACTTTGGGAGGTTACAAAAAAAATTATTACTCAGTTGTTTATTAAAATAATAATAAATAACAATTAGAAGTTAATGAAAGTGACACAGAACAAAATTTTGGCCCATTCTTTTTTCCAAGAAAAGAGTATTGGTAAAAAAAAAAAAAAAAAGGTTTTTAAAGGACAAATTGACAAGTGAAATGGTCATTCAGCACTACTGGGTCTTGGTTTTCATCAATGACTTTTTTTACAGCCCTGACATCCATCTGAATTTTTTTTTTCTGGAGCTACATTACAGATCTGGTGTTTGTTCCAATACTATTGACATTGATGAACTTAAGACAAGCATATCTGTAGGCTTTTAAAAAATGCACCAGACATGTTAAAAAGAGTGAGAGATGAGTTATTGCCATAGCACAATTTTATTAGTGCTTTTGGAGGGGCCCACATTAAATACTTATAACTGAGATGAATTTAAACTTTCAATTGTTAATTTTGACTTCCAATGAACAAATAGGTTGTACTTTGTTTTTCTTTAACAGCCCTGCAAAGTTGTGATATTCATTTATGTACACCATTATATACTTAAATATATATAGTTTAAGTTTCCTTACCAAATCCACATTTTCTTCTTGAGTCGTAATAACTTCTTCTAATGCTTCTTGCAAAGTTTTACGTGCTGCGTTTTGAACAGCCAGTTTTGAACTATTTCTCACACGCGTTCGTCTTGCCCATTTCCCTTTATACATTTTAATACCAGTAGGACATTCATCACTGCTGTTTCCATTCTTATGAGTAATCTAAAAATACATCAAGTAAGGAAAATAAATCTCTTAGTAGTAAATTAAAGCACAATCAAATTTACAATTCATAGTGAAAGTTTTAAATGGATAGTTATTAAATTCAGAATATAAATTCATTTAGATTGAATCCAATATTTTATACAAGTAATCCTTCCAACACATTATCCTTTTATTTGACATTTCCAATTCAAAATATAATACTAATCAATTACTTTAATCAGACAAATATAAATGTAACATATGTTAAAACACAACTTAATGACAAGTGAATTTGTCCCATTTTCTTCTATTGAAAGTAAATGCCACCATCTCACTTTTAGAAATTCAATTTAAAACAGTAAAGTATATATAAAAAAAAAACACACACACACAAAACAAACATAGAAACCAAATGTTGATAAATTGGCTCGGATGGCTTAGAGGTAACATGCTTGTCTCATAAACCCAAGGTTGTGGGTTCGACCCTGGCTGAAGTCGATATTTTTGGATGCAAAAGTCGTAGACACGCGTGTCATATGATTATGTGGCATGTAAAAGATCCCTTGAGTATCAATTTGGCTCTGGTATTCTCAACAAAATTAAATCACAACAATTTTTAGCATCCAACAAGAGCTTGAACTAAATTTATGCAAGTGTCTAAATTTGGTAGCAAGAGCTGCCACTAGATGGTGCCATTACTGAAATGACTTAGTTGCCAATGAAACAAAATCATTATCAATATTTCTATTCAAATAGAGAGAGACATTGCCACACAACCTCTCCCTTCAAAATCTAGTTTTATTCTGCTTAATAAAAAAACAATGATTACACTGATCAGCAATATATTATAAGTGATGCGCTGGCTGGCGCCAATGTAGACAAAATAAAAGGAATGTTTTGCTTTACACTCCCCACTTGAACTCTTCAAAGAGTTCACTTATTAATCACATAATTCAATAAATGCAAATATATAATAAATTATACAACGAAGTCGAAAATACAATAAAATGCTATGCTAAGTACAAAAACACTATAAAAATACAAAAAAAAATTTTAAAAGGGAAATTAATTAACAATTAAAAATTATGATAATAAATGAGTTTAAATGATAGGTTAAATAAATGATAACTAGACTAAATGAAACAGTAAATAAGAAAGGAATAAAAAATTTTAAGTTCTAAAAGTTTTTCCAATTTGTAAAAATACAGTTTATAGTTCAAGTGGGTAAAGATGTTGAACAGTTTGTTTTAACAGTCCACCACTAGTCTTTGGTTCGTAACAGCGTGTTTTGTTATCATGCCCTGGTAAGGTTCTTTCAATTTTACCTAGCTTCCAAAGAAGCTTGTTTTTAGTGTTCTCTTCAATCAATACAACATCACCTACCTTTAGTTCAGGATGTGTTTCCGGATTTTTTACTGAATGAGCAGTTCGCAAATCTAACAAGTATTGTTTTTTTCATCTATGCCACAGTTGTTTTAGGAGTAATTGTTGGTATTTCTTTCTTTTTAAAAGAGATGATTTTGTAGAAGCATTTTCTAGGATCTCCGCAAACGTAACAGGATATGTTGGTTGATTTTGTCCAAAGTTTAAAAAATGCATAGGAGTGAGAGGTCTTGGTTCATCATTTTCTTCATACACGTAGCTCAGTGGTCTTAGATTGAGAACAGCTTCTATTTCAGTAAGTATAGTTGTCATTTCTTCAAAACTTAATAGGGCTTTACCAAGTATTTTACGCAGGCTTTCTTTGACGAATCTCACCAAAAGTTCATAAAATCCTCCCCACCATGGGGATCTCTCGATGATATTTTTCCAATAATCCTTTCCTTGGCGATGAAGTTCTAAACCATGCTTTGGGATAAAATTCTGGATAAATTTTCAATTTCTTTTTTGCTTTTCAGGAATGTTTTGGCATTGTCACTGTATATTACTTTACAACTTCCTCTTCTTGCGAGGAATCTTCGGAAGGCTAGTAGAAACGAGTTAGTAGTCATATCAGACACCAGTTCCAAATGAAGTGCTCTGGTAACTCCATAAGTAAATAAAACAATATAGGATTTTTGCAGCTCTCCGAAGTTATTGACGTAGAGAGGTCCAGCGAAATCCAAGCCGCAGACTGAAAAGGCTGGTGTTTGGTTGATACGATCACTAGGTAATGGTGATGTGAGCTGATCAATAAGGTTTGGCTAAATATTTTCTACAAATGAAGCAATTTCTTATAACCTTTTTAACTAATTGGCATCCTTTGGGGATCCAGTAATTTGATCTAACTTGTGCTAAAGTACTGGCTGTTCCTTCATGCATTACTTTATTATATTCTCTGCATACTATCAATGTAGTCAACCAGGAATTTTTGGGTAATATCAAAGGATGCTTTTCATCAATGGAAAAATTACAAAATTCTAGCCTTCCTCTTAATCTTATAAGTCCATTTTCATCTAAATAAGGCATGTAATTATATAAAGGGGATTCCTTTTCTATTTTATTATCTTTTAAAGATTTAAGTTCTTCAGGGAAGAATTTTTCTTGTTCAACTTGTATCCAAAATCTTTCAGCTTCTGATAACTTTTCACTTGTTAGGGTACCATGTAATACATTGGATTTTTTCAACATCTTAATAAATCGTTTCTGCCACGCGGTAATTCTTAATACTTTTTCTAAGTTGCTATATTTAGAGATGTCAAATAGACTTTTTCGTTCTTCTACAATACATTCATGCTGAACAATATCGTTAGATTTTCTATATTTTAAATCAGGTGAATTATAGAGCTATCTTCGTTTTTAGATTCGGGCCAAAATTCTGGAGGAAGTCTTAGCCATTCTGGACCTTGTAACCAAGAGGTGTCATTTAATAATCTGGAAATTTTCACTTCTCTAGATACAATGTCAGCTGAATTTTGAATCCCAGGGCAATGATGACAATTTGATGGGGAGGTCAATTTCTGAATTTCTTGAATTCGATTTTTGATGAATGGCTTAAATCTTTCAGGTAGCCCTCGAACCCCAAAATATGTTATTTTCGAATCTGTCCAAAAGAAGCAAGGGATATCGAGTTTTAGAGCTTTCAAAATATTGCTGCTTAATCTAGCTGACAGCAAAGCACCCATTAACTCCAATCTTTGGAACGTCAAAGTTTTCAAAGGAGCTATTCTGTTCTTAGAAGCAACAAATGATGTTAGAATTTCTTTAATAGATGATGTCACACGGATATAAGATACTGTTTCATATGCCTTTGTGCTGGCATCAGAAAAAAGGTGAAGTTCGAGTGTTTTAAAATTATTCATTAAAGGGTCAGAAAAGTAACAGCGTGGTATTGAGAAGTCAGTTAATTGGGGAACCTCTTCACACCAATCAGTCCAAAGGGAAATTATGTCTTCAGGAAGACTTTCATCCCACTCTACGCCCAAAAGCCATACTTTCTGCATCAAGTGCTTTATCCTGAGAGTAAAAGGTCCCAAAAATCCAATGGGATCAAAGATTCTGCTTAAAACTTGCAAGATAAATCTCTTTGTGTCAACTCTTTTAGAGACAAAGTCGATTGACCCTTTAATATCAAAGTATAGAAAATCTTCTCTACTATTCCAAGCTATGCCCAAAACTTTGTAGGGCAAATTATCTTTCTCAAAAGTTTCAAAATGAGGATTTTCATCCGAAATTACTCCTTTATCTTGCCATGCCTTATGCAAGGATTTCGAATTAGTTTGCCATTTGTGTAGAGATATACTGGCATCTTCAAAAATTTTAGTCGCTTCTAAAGTAATTGTTAAAGCTTGATTTACAATCAGTTGGCTTCCTATAATATTGTCCACATAAATATTTTCATTCAAAAAGTTAACTGTATCTGTATACTTTTCCAAATATTTCTTCAAATGATGTTTTATAGTTGCGCTCAACAAAAAAGGACTACTACTAATACCAAATAAAACTCTGGTGAACTGATATACAGAAGGAAGCTCAGACTCATCGAAGGGGTCGTTCAAAAACAAGAATTTTGTTACGTCCCTATCCTCCTCATTTAACATTATTTGTAAAAAGGCTTGCTTCATGTCAGCAGTGAAAGCGACCACATTTAGTCTTAATCTCAGAAGGATATCAAAAACTTCAGGATAAAGGTTTGGTCCTATATGTAGACAACTATTCAGAGAAGGGGAATTTGCATCATGTGACGAAGCATCATAAACAATACGTAATTGGCTGGAAGGGCTATCTTTTCGAATTACTTCTCTGTGAGGAAGATAAAAAGTAACGTTGTTTGAGTCACTATCAGAATCTGGGACTAACTCTATAATACCCTGTTTCAAATAATTCTGTAATACCTCTCGATATTCAAGGAACAAATGGGGATTTTACTGAAATCGCTTTCTGAGCCGCGTAAATCTCTTCTCAGCAATTTCCCTATTATCTTTTAATTCATGTGCTTCTAACTTCCACTGTAATCCTACTTTATACTGTTTAGCTTTTTCATTGTATTTAATATTTGATTCGAAGTTCTTCATTATTTGATTTTCAGAGACATCAGATTCATTTTTAGAGTCGATTAAACCGGAGACTTCAAGACCCCAAAATTTCTTTAGTTGATCCAAAATCAAATTTTCTTGAACTATTACACTTAGAGCAAGCGATGATTGATTTTCGCTATTTCGACCTTGAAGACACCAGCCGAAGATGGTTTCAACCGCAACTAACTTCTTATTCAGATGTTTAATTTTTCCAGTAACTACATTGTAGTAATAGTCTGCTTCGATTAGTATTGTAATGGGCTCTTGACAAACTGGTGAGTCTGCAAGGACTAAATTTTCTAATTGAACTGCTTGTAGAATATTGACTAATTCAGGAGGGGAGATATTTGCCGCCGAAATTTGATCAGTAACCAAAGTCTCTATGTCTATTTTCAAATTTGGCGAATCTTTATTTTTAAGAGTTAAATTAACTACATCATAGTCTTTTTCTATGGGAGTTTTATTCCCAAAAGTATACACTGACAGCTTTTCTTTTTTAATGGCAGGGAGTCCTAAACAGTTAGACAGTTTTTTTGTTATAAAGCTTCTCATTGATCCACAATCACATAACAAACGCGAAAATATTTCTTTGGAATTATGTTCTAATTTTATAGTACATGTTTGTAAGAAAATTTTATATTGCTTATTGTAAGAAATTGTTGAGACGACTGAATCTTGAGAATCTATTCCCTTCCCTTCTGATTCAGTATATATATATATATATATATATATATATATATATATATATATATATATGTATGTTTATTTTCATTAACTAACTTAGATTTGAAACAAATAGTTTTGTTATGTCTACCATTGCAAATTCTGCAAGCCATATTTGATAAACAATTTTTTATACAGTGTTTTGGTCGCAAACACAAAAAACATTTTCCTTGTTTCTTCAAAATTTCTTTTTTCTTTCAATGCTAATTTTATTACACTTTTCTGCCAGATGATCTAGATTGCAAAAAAAGCAATGCTGCAGATCTCTTTCGTTTACTGGTGTTATAAATTCACATGTAGATGTGCGACCTTGAATTTTGTTCTGTCTATTGTGCGAAATGTTTTGATAATCGCCATACCCGGTTTGTATGTGTTTAGAGTTATGAGTAAGAAGATTTTTCCTCTCCCCCTGGCCACTTAGCAGATGGGTGGATTCACGACATTCAATTTCTAATTTTAAAAATTGTAACAATTCCATTACATCGAATGTACTTTCCTCTTTTTTTCCTAATTGTTTTCTGTTAAAATCTAAGACCAGATCTTCTGGTAGTAATTTAAGAAGAATTGGCTGCAGTAAATGACCGTACATTCCAGATGTTACGTTAAGTGACTCTAAACTTCTAATTTGTATTTTACAAATATCGTATAACTTCCTTAATCCAATAACGTTATTTGAATCCTTTACAGGATAAAGATTGAGTAATTTCGACATATGCGCGTTAACTACAATTTCTTCTCTTCCAAATCTTTCCTTTAATAATATCAAAGCATTGTCATAATTATCATCAGATAAAGCGAAACCGTTTACTTCATTACCGGCAACTCCTCCTAGTAATGACTTTAAATACGAAAATTTATCTACTTTTGTTAATGTTTCATTTTTGTCTATGGAGTTTTGGAATTTATTCCAGAATTCTAATCATAGACATGGATCACCGAAATATCTATCGATTTGTAATTTGGGTAGATGAACAGAATTAACATTTCTGTTAGAACTTACAGAAGATCCATTAATCGAATTGTTAAGCGAATCATTTTGAACATTCAATGTTGTTTGCGACGATACACTAGGATCATTTTTAGATAGATTCTTAATTTTATTTTTAATTTTAGAACACAACACAGAAATTTTCTCATTATACCCGAATGCAGATTGTATTTCTGCATCGAATTCTTCTTCTACTTGAATAATATTTTGGATCTTTTTATCAAGTTCTCTTAATTCTTTTAAATTTTCATTTAAATAATCAAAATGTTCATGTAAAGTATCAACAGATTGAGAATCAAGTTCATTTTTTAATTTATTCATAATTTTAGTTACTGCTGTATGAATGACAGCTCTAGTTTTCTTCAATTTCTTTTTCTCGTCCATTTTTTATAAAATATAGTTACTAGATATAAAAATATCAATGTTCTATATAAATTGTAAAAAGTATTTCTCTTACCATTAGCTGGCTTCACGCTTTTAAGCGTTATTCCAATGTTTTCATTAATTCACAAAACCACATACTACGATTTCATATCGTTCGATAAATTTCAAAATTCAATTTTCTAATTTTTATAAATATATAATCAATCCATTCCCGACTGATGCACCATGAAACGGAATCATTATCAATATTTCTATTCAAATAGAGAGAGACATTGCCACACAACCTCTCCCTTCAAAATCTAGTTTTATTCTGCTTAATAAAAAAATAATTACACTGATCAGCAATAAATTATAAGTGATGCGCTGGCTGGCGCCAATGTAGACAAAATAAAAGGAATGTTTTGTTTCACCAATATGCAGCCCATTAAAATAAATGTTGCTGAAAATGGAGGTGTTGCTTGCAATAAAATAAAATTAGTTATTACATGTATGGTTGCTATGAAGTAATTACATGTGTGATTGGGGTTGGCAGAACTTGATGCAGTTTTTACACCTGCAACTTCCACTAATATGGCCAATGACAGTTCACACAAGTATCTTGATTACTTTGCATAAATTATTATATTAGTTCTCAAAATATCTTGAAAAATCACTAAGCAATACTTTCTAAAGTATTTCTAATTTAATAATTTTATTTAAAAACTTTACACACTTTTTGAATTAAGTTAATTCAAAATATTTTTTACACAAAGGAGATAATTAACTGCAATATTAACTTTAAAATAGAACAGTTTTTTATTAAAATTGTTTCTGATTTCAAAGTTTTTGGCTTAAAAATTTCAATTTAGCAGCTTCAAGAGATAAAAACATATTACGACATAGTACATATTAAAACACACACCTGACTTTATTTATAACTGTATTAAATATTTCAGAATTAATTAGTGTAAAATGCTTTTTGAGTAAGCTATTGACATATAATTGGAACAAATTTTTTGTATTAGAAGGCCCACTTTTGAAACATACATAATTTCAACCTTTGAGCAGATTTTTACTTGATACAAAAATTTGAAATTTAGGCTAATTTATAACGAGTTTCACTGTGAAAAAACTAAGATTGCACAAAAATAAATTTTCTTTACAAGAAATTACCAAACCAAATTAAGTTGTAAATGTACATATTCCCCACAGATCAAGGAGTAGGATACTTTCCAACAAGCAAGCAGGTTATATATTCAAAATTGATTGTACTTTAAAGAAGCTAAGAAAAAAGGTAAAAATTAGTCCTTTTTCCTTTCCTTTTTTCATTAATGAGACACAGTATGATTCAATTGACAAAAATTGGTCGAAAAACCAAATCTAATTTTTTTAGCCTAAATTATTCTTTATATACTTTTCTATAACCTCACAAAATTTCAAAGCTCTAAACTTAAAAAACGTAGAATTATGACAGCTTTTACGTTCGTTTTTATTCACATCCCTAAGGCTTAAAACTTTAAACTGCCTTATCTCGGAAAGATAAAATAACTAGTTTGTCTTCATTTAAAATGCTAAGGCTTTTTTCAATTGTGCCTAATGCTTTGAATTTTTTTTTAATCTATTGCTAATAGTACATGTAACAAAAGTTGGTATGCATTTTTGAATCAAAACAATACTTATTTTTTAAAAAAATAATTGAACTCAGAATTTATACATTTTTTAAGGAATTTTCAATAAGCATTCATAAAAAGTATTTTAAGAATACCAATCATGTTATCACAAAACCCATACCAATTTTTGTTATACATAGTTTGATGTACTTGTAAATCAAATTTCGTGCGTGTATGAATTTTTGAAGGAGGAGTAGCATTTTAAAATCACTTCATTAATTTTTTCCTTAAAAAATTAAATGGCTAGCTTTTTATGAAATTTTGAGCACAAAATCTATTTTACATAGTATACACACATAGGATGCAACCAAAAAATTTTCTTAAATCCTTAAATTAAAAATTTTTGCATAAATCGTACCATGTGTCCCCTTAACCATAAGGTTCAAATTTTTTTAGTAACAGAATAAAATGTAAATGCATCTGTAAACTTAATTAATTATCCACAGTTTTACTACTTGAAAATGAAAGTAATATAGAAATCTACAGATATTTATAAGTGAAAAGAAACTGACTCTATCACTCATTATTTAGAACTATTAGACAGATTTTAAATTTGGCAAGCATGTTTATTTCATCAAGTAGAGATCTGCTAAGAAAGGGTTTTGCAAAAATTGACTTCCAAAGGTATTGTGGAGCACAAGAGAAAAAAAAATTCTAGTTTTTTTAACTATTGAGTCTATTATACTGTTTGAATTAATTGGGAGAAGTGGGGGGAAAACGATTTTCTCTAAAACCTTAGCGTTTAATTATTACACATCTTTAGGCTAAAAAATCTCTATATTAGTACAAAATATCTCCTCATTTAGAAGAAATGACTTCTTGAACATGTTTTGGTATTGACTTTTCTAGTGCAGTACACCATGTTCTTGACTTTATCATCGAGAAGCTACATCTGTACAGCAATTTTTATCATTTGTTCTGTTGTCATAAAATTCATCTCAGCTGAACGATCCTAGAGAATATGCCATAAGTTTTCAATATGATTTAGGTCTGGTGAATTACTAGGCCAATCAAGCACCTTATTTTCCCTCATAGAAGTCTGGAATAATTTAGAATTGTGTCAAAGAGCCATGTTGAAATGTTCTGTTAAATATTTTTATGCATTGAGCAATCCTACTGTGTAATATTTCTCTGTATTTGACAGAATTCATTATGCCTTTAAAAGTAACTAAGTTTCCAGTGTCACATTTGTTGTAAAAAACACCTAAAACATCTCTTTAAAAGGGTGTTTTACAGTCTGTTAAAAATGATGTGGTTGAAGAGTTTCATCTTCACTCCATCCTACTGCACTTGATTAGAATCCCTACACAAATAAATGCATTTCATCCCTGAAAATTACCTTCTTCCAGTTGTTAACAGTTCAAGATTGGTATTTTTTGGCCCATGTTCAAAGTTTTTGCATCATTATCTGAGTTAGAAATTGTTTTTTCCTCGGGCTTGTTACCTTACAACAAACTTCTGGAAGCTTTTTGCATACAATTGAGGTACTCACTTCAACATTATAATCCAATAAATCTTTTCAAAGGTCTGTGTTAATGTTTCTTGGATTTATTTTGCTATTTCTTACTAGAATTTTATTAGTTCTTGGAGTAGTTTTCTGCTTGCATTCACATTTTCTTTTTGGAGAGGATGTTCTTGAATTTTGAAATGTTCTTGAAACACTTGATTTGACCACACCAATTGCCATAGATATACCTCACAGACACAGAAATGTGTTCATTAAAAGAAATTATTTTAGAGTGCTTCCTCAGAGTAATATCCATCTTTGAACAAGAATAAGTAACACATGTTACACGGAACACAAAATTATAACCACCAGCTGCTGCAATGAAATGCTCATAACTGAACTACTGATACACTAAAATCAGCCAGACAAGTAAAACCAATTTGAGGTGGTTCGGGACATCACTGGTAATCACATACCAAACTCAGAGAAGAATATGTTTGTTCCAATTAATTTGAACAGTATAGTACTTAGTAGGTATAGTTCTTTTGTTGAGTAGAAACCTGGTAAATTAAACTCTACAATGAGTGAGAGTTATATTAATGTCGCACTATAAAATAGCATGAGGGGTACTGGCGACAGACCTCATAATTTTGAACCACTGTCATGTGACGAGGGCGAGGGATTTAACACGGATTGGCCCCCTCTATACAGTGTGTCTTCAGGGATACTAGGCTCGAACTCATGACATGCCAGCTACGAGTAAGTGATCTTGATCACTAGGCTATCATGGCCCTAACTCTAAAATCAAAGCAGAGGTAGAAAATTATTTAAATATTTTAAGACCCTTTCAGTATTTTCTGTTTCTTAAATATTCAGAGCTAAAACAGATTCTTTTGACTAGGACTTTTTAAAAAAGTACTGAGATTATTTAAGAATTTATAATTATTTAATTCAATATTTTCATGAAACTTCCAACAGTTGGGAAATAAACTGAAAGATTTTTGTCACTCAACAATAGTATAGTAAATATTTGCAAAACATATTCTTTAAAGACAAGTATTTCAAATGGAGCTAGGCAATCTGCTACATAAATTGAATCAATAAACATGAATATAATATTTTTCATAAGTTATTTTACAATTTTTTTATATGAAAATAAATGTTATAAAACAAATGAAATACATTAACTATTGTTTTTTAAAAACCTGTTAATAAATTTATTAATTTGTATTTAAATTAATAACTTCAGAATTTCCAGAATCTTGTTTAGTATTATAATGCCAATTCACTATGATTGAACAGAAAGAAAATAATCTGAGTAAATACAGATAATAAAATTGTGGTAAGAATCAAATAAAACATATATAATTTATATATATATTTAAAATAATTATTTACCGGTTTGATTCCCAACCATCTAGCACGAATTAAACAATTGTTGTCTGTTCGGCCATTCATTTCTTTGGATATTTTTGACCATTTACCTAAATATTAAACAAAATAAATTTTAAAAAAATGACAATCAAGGAAACAAAAATATTACTGATATCTATAATAATACTTTTTGTTACAGACAAATTATAATTCACCCACTTGACACTTTTATACAGATGTTACTGTTAAATATGGATGATAAGTTTACATATTTGAATTTTTTATTTTATTAATATTTTCTTTCCATGGCTTAAATATACTGTTGGGATAATCCCTCTATACAAGCCAAGAAAATATTTTTTTTAAAATGTTTTTTTTCTTCTAATAACTAATCTTTCCGAACATTTTGAATGCTACTGATTTTTTTATTTCATAATTTTGTTTTCCTATATCAATACAATGATTTGGTTATGTAATACTAATATACAGGACTGTTTTTAAAAAGCTACAAGCTATGGACATTTAATTGCAGCCAATATTTTGTATTGGCCTAGAGCAGGGTCGACAAATGGTAGGTTTTAGCATAAAAAATTGTAGTTCTTCAGACGTCTGCCTCTTTGTATTATTAAGAAAATAAATTCCTAGCAAAAATTGTCTTCTTTTCTTTTAATTATTTATAATTCATCTTTTCAAAATATTTACCTGCATTTGAACATATACATTTAAAAACTGAAAGACAACCACTTCTGTATTACGTTTCCATTAAGAAAGTTTATTGCGTGTCATGAAGGTATAAGAATAAGTTCTAAAGCAATAAAAGTTTAATTTATTTGAAAAGATGCTGTTATGGGAAGACACTCTACAAAGTGATTTCCAACAATGTTTCAAGAGCACAAATGAATGGATAAGAGATTTACTTAAATCCCCAACAGAAATCAGTACTTATTATATGGTAAAGGCATCGTAAACAGGATGTATATAATACGGAAGCATCCACAAAATATGGAAATTTTTTCACAAAGCTTCAAAGTTTAGTTCTCTACATTAGATTTTGATAATGGTTGCTCTTGAATTGAGTTACAGGAATAAAAATATTTTTGACTTCTTTTGTGAAAGAATGGAATATGTTACTTTGTGTAAAATCTTATTTAATTAAGAAAAAAATATTAATTGGAGCACGACTGCTTTAACAGCGATCGCCCTTCCCTGCCTGCACAAGCATGTGCATTTAAATGGCCCTTTTATACCTTAGTTGTTTAGTTTCACTCAGAAATTAGTTTTTCTATGTAGAAAGTTTGTCGACACCTGGCCTAGAGAAAGAAATCAATTGATTGTTTTACGGTTACTTTAAAAAATGAAACAGATAAGATCCTTCTTTTGAAAGTGAGAGAAAGCAGCTTAAGGACTTTAAGATTTAAGTCTTCAGAATAAAAATGAAATGATGTTGAAGAATACTTTATAAATAACTTTATACATTTTCTAATGATATAAAAGAGAATATAATACAAGAATCAATAAAATAGGTTCAATTCCATTTGTTGAACAATTAGTTTGTTTCTTGAGTATTCAGTTTAAAAAAGCCCTACTTCACTAATGTCCTCTTGCAGAACATATAATTTTTCACAACCGATCATCATTATTCTTTCTTAGTTTCCCAATGAGAAATCAGAATCTATGAAGACAACTAAATGGGATATCTGATTTTAAGTTATACATTAAACAAATGTTACTTTAAAATCACCTAAAATGACAGATGAAAATAATTTTGTAAACAATAATTTAGACAAAACAAAAAAATTGCAAGGAAATTACATAATTTATTAATCAAATTACAGTTGAAACGCAACATTCTTAAATATTTTAGAATGAGCATAAAGTTAGAATCACATTAAAAAAGACTCTTACCAAAACCATATTCTTCAATAAGACTTATCAGTTTCTCATCTTCTATCTTGGTCCACTGAGCACATTTAAGTTTTGGGTCCAAAATATTAACATACCTGTGATAAAGTCAAATATTGTTTAGTAACAGAAATCCTTTTTATTTATAATTATAATAGTCTTATGATATCAATGTAATCTATTAAATCAATATGATTTAATTATTTATTAGAATATTTAAATTAGAACTGTTAGGCAACTTAAAAAATGGTAGTAATTTTTTTAATCCATAAATATTATTTAAAATTATATGACTTTTTAAATTTAAATATTAACTTTTATGATTGTATGTTGACATAGAAGTTTGTTTTGAATATATGTTTTAAAATATAGGATTATTAGAGCATTTTATATTTACTTTTTAAAAAAAGGAAATTGTGAATTTCCTTTCAATTTACAATATTAAAAAAAAAAAAAAAATGTAATGTTAGCATATATTCAAACAATTTTATTTTAATGTTTCATTTTAATTAACTGCAAACTTCTTTTCTAAAACAGAAATTTTTTAATTTTTTTAAAAATATATATGAATTTCTAATGCTTGAAAAGAAAAATTATCTGTTGCACAAGTCTTAAACTCTGGCTAAAATCAGAGGAGCAAAACAATTTTGTTGAAAAAGAGGATAAAAATATTTTATTTGAATGTGTATACAATATTAATGATTTAATTATTTAGGTCATATAATTCTACTTTATTTAGCTTAATATATATCCTTTATAAAACTATTCTTTAAATTCCATAAGTTCAGCAAAAGAGTTTTGAATAACAAAACATCATATATCTCATAAAAATTATTAAAATTTATATAATGCCCAAGAAATAAATTTATTTCTTGAACAATAAAATTAATAAATACAAAAGTTAACTAAGATTATATTTCTTCAAATTTCACAATGAATACTCATGTTTTCTACAACTTACCTTTCTCTTAAAGTATAAGTATTACGCCCAGGGAAAAATTCCCTCATTTTACACCAGTGAGGACCAAATTTACTGAAACAAGCCAAAAGCATCTAAAAAATAAATTTGTTCCTTTTAAAACATTACAGATTAAAAAGTATTTTTTATTAAATGGAAAAATAAATAAATAAGATATTACAGATCATTACAAAATTGTATTGAAATATAATAAATTGAGACACTTAAAATATAAAAAAATATCTATTGTTTATTAAACATGAATAAATTTGTTCACGTTTTTAATTTTCTCATTTGAAATAAATATGGACACTTAAAAGATTATTTTGGATGAAACTGCCTACTTTATTACTAAAGTTTCCAAAATAAATAAACCTTAAGTTTTAATGTTTACAGGTTTAAACAAGAAAATTTACTCTCAAAATAATATATTTATCAGAGCCCATCTAAATTAAAAAGAATTATATATGCTTCTGGACATGATTTAAACACTAAATAGTATATTGTACATAGAATAAAAATACAAACAGAAAGGTTTTTAATAAGTGAAAAATGTCAAAGTCATCACAACTAGTCAATGAATAATAAGTAACACAAAGAAATAAAGTGAACTTTTGTCATATTATACTAGTAAATTACTGTCATATTATACTATATACCACTGGTTTAAAGGTTCCATAACAGTTTAATCTTGGTATTATTGAATTTGATCTCCATTTCAATGACCAGCTGCCAAAAAATTTCTTTCATTAATATCAACTTCATATCCTTGGCCCAAGTAATATAATTATTTGGGTCAAGATGATTAATTATTGTAATGACTTCCATTTCTTCAAGATTTACTTACACAGGTTCATCATCTAAATATTCTTGACTAAATAGCATTTTCTGGGCCCATAACTTTGTTGTGCAGATTGTATAGTCAAGGAAAAATGTAAGCTTTCTTCAGATAAAGTTTTTATTACAAGTTTTTAAAATAATATAAAGATATGAATTAAAAAAAATAATAATAAAAGTACTAGCTAGCTTCACGTGACAGAAGTGTTTTTAAATTTAAATCACATGGCTTTACTGGTTCAGCGATTACCTTATTTGCATAAATTAATATATTATTTTTATGTTTATCATAAAAATATCAGAATAATTTAAGTCCTTACAATAGTTTTAAAGAGAAGTTGAACAGCAATAGTTAATCTTTTACCTTATTTACATAAATAAATAAATATATTTTTATATTTATCATAAGAAGTTCTGGAATAATTTACATCTTTACATGGCTTAGAAGATGCTGTTTATATACAGTTGTGATGAATAAAATGAACAATTTTTGTGAGACAATATATATTGTAGTTATTTGCCAAAAATATGAGATTGGGAAATGCTGCTATGGAACATGCATGGAATGGTCTCATCTCTCAGTACTCCCCACATCTTAAAAATCCCATCTTTGGGAAAATGGAATTTAATGCCAGAAGTATTTATTTACATCCTCATAAATACATGAGGGTGATGAGAAATATGATGGCATTTTGTGAGGACAGTGTCCACTTTCCATATTAGACATACTTTTCCTGTGATATAATGCATTATGATTTGATTGTGTGTCACATAACCTGTATCTTAACAAATAATTTACTTTTTTCCCATTGGTTTCCCCCAAGGTAAAATAATTCTGATTCAAAATTCATTACAGTAAACTCTCTCTCTAAATATTTCTCCAGTTATAACAGTTTTTATGTCTGTTACCTAAATTTTATACAACAGTGTACATAGGTATATTTTCATATCTTCTCTGAAAAATGGCAATTCATCCATACACTATTTTGTTTTGAAGAAATATATAAATTTAAGACAACTGAACCAATGACCATGTTATTTCATCAAAGGATAATTTTTTTTTTAAATCCTTTGCTTTAAAAGAAAATTCAGAATTGAAAAACAAGAAATTAACTTACTGCATCCTCTTCTTTTGTCCATGGAGATCTTTTAAGTTCCTTACTGATAGTTCTTTCATATCGATTGATAATTTGATGACGTTCTCGTCCTTCCATTTCAGAGACAACTGCAATAAAATTTTAATCAAAATTGAAATTTAGAAACTACTATTTTTGGCAAGCTAATTTGTTTTTGAAAAACTATTACTTAATCTCAACAATTAATATTTGAAAGATTAAGAACTATTTTCGATAAAAAAAATTATAGAAGGCACTCCCCATTTACATATTAAATCCTGAAATGGGACAAAAATATAGCTCTGATTGAAAAAAATTACCCAAATATTTAAATACAATTTTATATATCAATAATAATTCAACATTAAGTTAATCTTTCTACCTGAAAGGCAAAAAATTAGAATGCTCTGTCAAAGAATTTAAAATAAGAATAATTGATACAAAAGTTCACATACGCATCCAACCAAATATATGTCTACCTCCATACATCCATATACTCAAAATAGGAATTATGAAACCCCCAAACTCAAATTATCATAAAGCATTAAAAAAAAGATGGGGGAGGGGGACAAAACACATGCATTATTTTACAGTAACCACATTAAAAGCCACTAAATAAACATTCCATAGTGGAACAGTGATAGATTAGAGCACATAAAAAAATTGATATTTTTTTATGGTCCAGTTAAGTGAGTTATTTTAATGAGAAAAACAGGTAAGCTAATAATAACCAACCTCTATTCCACGGAATAAACTTGCCAACTTTAACTGACTCTACAACATCCATCAATTTTTTATCTTCTTCTGGAGTCCAATACCTATAAAACAAAGATAAAAAGATTAACCTATCAAAACTAATGTTTAAAACACTTTTAATGACAAAACCATTTAATTACAAAAAATAAAAATAATAAGATTTCAGCATGAAAACCTACAGGTTTACAACTCAAATTGGAATATGAACATTTAACTTTTATTCCATTTTATCAGAATGAGAATGATTGTTTCATTGCAATTTTTCATCCTCTTCTTCTTGTTTCAATAAACCAAAATCTTGAGATGCACTAAAAATTCTATTCATTTAAAGAAATTTTACAACACATAACTTAAATTACTCAAATTAAATAATATAACCAGATATGTTTATATTACACTCTTAAACTGAACAATTGAGTTTCAAAGTAGTTATTTTTAAAGTAAAAGTTTGATGTGATGTTCAAGGTAATCTAAGAAATAAACTACCTTCAAAAATTTCACAGTTAGATCTAATCCAGAAATAAAAATTAAAGAGTTAAAACACACACACACACAATTTAACTGTAATTGAAAAAAATATAGTAATCTGAAAGACTTTAGTTTTATTTATAGAAATCACTGCTCTTGTTTTTTAATTAAATTTATTTGAAATTTTATTAATGAAATGAGTTTACATGAATAACATCTTTTTTTAAATACTTTTTATCCTAATACAATTGCATGGAATGAAAGTATAATTTGGTGATGGCAAAACTACAAATTATAACTTTCAATGTAAAGAAGCTTTTTCTCTCTCAAAACATCTTTAAAAAAACAAATAAAAAATTTGCAACTTTCATCCATGAACACATACATATCAAAAGTACTATTTTAAAAAGTATTCAATTAATTTCAAGAATAGAATATGTAACCACAATATTCAGAAACATTGTCACACAATTATCAGTTGCCAACCAGAGGTCTATGAAAAACTTTTAATGGTCCACAGAGAAACAGAAATTACACTAAAAGTATGAAATACTTAAGTAAACTTAAATAATTATTTTTTTAAAAGTATATAATTACTTTAGGACTTTGTTATCTTTAATAGGTGTATATCACATTAATAAAATAAAAGTTTTATGATTATTACTATATAAATGTATTTACTTTTTTACTCAGCCGCTAATATGATATAGTGGTTAGCGACGCTGGCTGTGGTGCCGTAGGGCTTGGGTTTGAATCCTGGATAAGGCATGGATGTTTGTAAATATATAGTGCCTTTGCAGCATGGGGGAACTCTAAATAGCCGTCAAGCCACAAGTCCTTTTATGTGGTTGGTGGAAGAGGAAGAGAGGGGGAAGGCCCCTGACCACCCCAGGGGCCTCCTCTCAAAATCGTACTGTCACCTGCATGGTGCTCAAAGCTAAGGCTAATGAAAGGCGTAAAAATCTAGTCCTTTGCCACGATGAATTTCGTGGACCTTGATCTGATGTTACTGTCAATCAGGTGGCATAAGTTCCAACACTTTTTTTCTAAATTCGTATTAGTGGTCCACCAAATATAAAACTATACATTTAGTGGTACATGAAGTTCTAAAGGTTGGGGGGGGGGGGGACTGCGGGTTTACATGGAATAATTTTATTGTAATATATTTAAATATTTTTCCCAGTTAAAATCTATTTTTTAAATTATAGCTCATATCTTCGTGTAAGATTCTTAAATGCTTGAGGAAGGGAAAGAAACATTCATTTTTAATTTAAATAGTTTAATATAAACTTACTTTTTAATCAAAGCTTTATTTAAACAAGTCTGATATCTTTCCAAACATTGAATAGCAGATCTTCCAGTCTAGGAAAAAGTAAACAGCAGAATTAATTATTAAATATACAATTATAAATAAATCTTCTAATCTATAATAAAAAAGGTCTACTTTAGGTTTGAAAAAAGCAGAACAACAACATTTACAAAGGGAATTGTGCTAATTCCTAAATGACAATTTTATTAAGTTTAAGGAACTTGAAATTTTTTTTTTTAATATTTCATGTAAACATAAATGTATTATTTCATAAAATTTTTTATATACACATGCATATAAAATTTTTAATCATTCTGTAATAAGCAGTAAATAAACAAAAATATAGACACAAATGTTTTAAATTCAAAGGAAATGAAAAGAAAAATGACACTTAAATGAACCTCGTTACAAATCAAAAAATAAGAAAAGTGACTATGCAGAGATATTAGAAGATAATATACTCACCAAAATGAACATGGTACATATATGATATTAATCATTATTTATAGTGCATTTAAAAACTTTTCATACCAAAAACCAAAATGGGAAATTAAGGCTAAGTGCATATAATCAATTTTTTCTGCAATTAAATTGTTTAGATATGAGGGGTACAGATATATTTGACAGTTGTAGAAATTACATTTATATGAAATCAATAGAAAATGCCATATAACATGAGGCCACAGTTGCCTAGTGGATATGGTTATAAGCTTGTGATTGGCACATCGTGTGTTCAAGCCTAATGCCACTGAAGATTCACCATGTAGAGGGGGCCAATACACATTAAGTTTATCCAGACACAATGTCCTCCTCTTGGAGTGGTAGTTAAGAGAGGGAAGTGCCAGCTCTCAGGAGTCGTCCTTGTCACTTGACCAAGGTACAAAATTACGAAGTTTGTCGCCAATAGCCCCCGTGTTGCTTAAAGAGCAATGTTAATGTAACTCACTCATTCAATCTGAATCAACATGAAGACAATTTATATGAAATGCTATATACATATAAAGACATTTGTTTACCTTGAAGGATAAAGTTACAAAAAGGAAAAGAAGATACCGTGTTATATCAATTGTAATAATCAGTGAATGGATTCATAAATGGAAAATTCCACACATTACAAACCAATCTGAAAAAACATACAGATTTTTTTTAATGCATTATAGAATGAATTAACAATTTCACACACTCAAATTAAGACTTCTGGAGTTTAGACATCTTGTTGAATTTCAAGAGAAATATCTGATGAAGTGGATTGTAACTTTGGATACATGTAAAAAATAAACTTTAAACTCACATTATGCAATTAAGTTTTAGAAATTTCAGCATTGAGTTCTGTCAACAAGTTGAAAAACTTTAAAAAATGTATTGTTGATCGCCATATATCATAAAAATCTATAAATGATTCATCACTTTCACAAAATATTTAATTACATATGTAGGTGCCTGTGTGTGCCCTCCACTATCCATTAGTAATATGTACATTGAAGCAGAATAACTATCAGCCAATAACAGATGTGGATAATCACTTAACTCAGAAAAAATTACAACCACTTTTATTTATAACTGTTTAATATTTATGCTAAGTTTATATTAAAAAATAGTCTAAAGACAATTCAAATTTCATAATTCACTTACTTCTGATCCATTCAGAGTGTAAACATGAACTAAAGTGCAATGGTTTCTATTGAAAAACTGAACAAAGCTACAACTTATATTATTACTAGAATATAAACAGTCGTTAAGATGGTATCCAAAGATGCTGATAAAAAAGAAGTACAGATGAAATTAAAGAAAATGGACCAACTAAAAAGCAGAATTGACCAATTGGAACATATTTCCTTTGGACTTCATAAAGCTGTATCAGCTAAAGTCGTTGAATTTCAAGTTCGGAGATTATGAAAATTTGAAAAATCACGAAATATGCCTTGAAGATTTTTTGAAATAAAGAATTAAAAGCCAATTTACTCTAATAATGAATCATTATCTATAACTTCAGTTTTAAAAATACAAACATGAAAAAGAAACTTCTTTAGTTCCAACAAACTTTAAACCTAAAATACTTCCTATGTTTTCAGAAAAGTATCAACATTTTAACTTTTAAAATCTCAATTAGATGATCAAATGACTCAGCTACAGAAATCATATAAAAATCCGTCTTTCAAATGAAGTTAAAGAATTTTCCTCCACATTTGATACTTTTTTTTTCATTGTATGAAGCCCCTGAATCACAATATGACAATTAAAAGATTAATTGTTGATATTCATGTGTAAACAATATTGAACTTTTAAGCAAATAAAATTAATAATCCAAAAAAAATTTGTGAAATAACTAATTTTATTAAGAAAAACTTATGGGCTTCAAAAATAATAAAGTATCAACAAATAAATTTGGCATATTTTTACTAAATATCATGCTCAAGAAACTGGATAAAGAATCACAAAAGTTTTAAATTGAGTCAAAAAGCAGGAGACATTCCCATATTTAACAGATTTATAACACAAAACAAATCTTTTATTCACAGATAGAAATTGTATAATAGAAACAAAAGCAATACAAAGAAAATCTAAATTATCTCCAAAAAATCAAAGAATCTTTTAATGAATCGAATTGTTGAAAACAAAATATGCATAATTTGTTCGGGGTAAGAAAAAAAAAAATTCCACATCCAATATTTTGATGTAAGAAATTTATAGAATAAACCCTTGAAAGAAGAGGATATCTTGTAAAGATTGCATAAACTCTGTGATATTTATGAAAAAAAAACCAGAAAAGATATGTATTCTTTAACTTATGTGTTCATTTATGGCTTACAATATTCAAAAACTATTTGTTGCAAGCCAATCAGGGAGACATGAAAGGTGTTTAACCCAGTACAGTAAAGTATCACTTTTTTCTTAAGCAGATTGTAAAACAAGATCTCAGAGAATAAAGTCTTCCACAATTTATAATACTGTAATGAGTATCACAGACTAAACAACGAATGTTTTACTTTTAGCTAGTGATATTCTTTTGCAAAATATAGAAGAGTTGAGTGCTCAGCAATTTTTGATTCTGCTTCAAACGTAAAACATTTTATCTAAAAAGATGCATGATTTTCTAGGTATTGCATTAGAAAAAAATACACACCACATATTCCAATGTTTTTTATTTATTTATTTTTTTTTTCTTTCTGGGAAGAGTTTCTTGGACTGAAGAATTTCTGGGACTTTTTTAAAGTAGAAATCTCTAAATCTTAGAAAAAACATAGTTTAGGGAAAACACTTTTATTATTATTTTTTATATTTTACCTTAGTTATATAAAAGTGATTTTAATCTTTTACCTTTTGGGGCATTTTGAATGCAATCTTTATTCAAAAATTGAAAAAGTAACATAAACCATTCAAAGTGTGTGTCAGAATTGATATTTCAGAACAGTTCATAAAAATTATTACTCATAGGGATGTCTGAATGCTTATAATTATGCAGCAAGTTTTCCCTCCAGGGCATGTAACATAAGCCTATAAGGACTGTATACTGTCTTTTCATTTTGATATCTCTCCAAATTCAAGATATTTTTTCCCTTCATTTTCAAATTTGCTTCTCATTCACAAAGAAATGATGAGCAGCCACACTGTTAAGAATGCTAGTACTTGTAGTTCAAAATTAGCTACATACAAATTTCTCTTGTTAATTTTTAAAAAAAAAAAAAAAAAAGTGGTTCCAAAAATAAGAGAAGCTCAGATAGTGCACTATGGAAAAAAATGTGTTAGCTTCAGATAAGACCATCAGAAGTAAAAAACTACAGTGAAATACGTTTAATGCAAAACCGCTTAAGACAAAATATCTGTTAACACAAAATAATACAACAGTCCTGACAAACTACTATGTATTTTAAAGCATTTTTTGCTCTTAACACAAAACGAAAAGCGCTTAGCATGAAAATATTTCCATTCTGGGAATGAGCAAAATACGGAAAACCCAAAATGAATTGGACTGTCCTATTATATTATTAGAAGAATTCATTGCAGTAAATGACGATAGTATGTGTACAGCCCCAATTATGGCACAGACATTTTGGAGTTTGTTCAAAGCTCAAAAAAATATCACTGATGCAGATTCCGATGATGAAAATGAAGTAAATAATGCTGCTCCAGTTCCCACATCATCCGAAATGAGGAATGCCATGAAAAGTATGTACAGTTATTTAGAAACATATTCCAATGGTGAAATTAAGAAAAAATGAACAATATCAAGTAATTTGTTACTAAAAAAAGAATGCAAAGAAAAACAATCAGATTATTTTTCAAAAACGCAATGAATGTTTTGTTTTCCAAGAAATTTGAAAATTTTGCATTAAATTTCTTTAAGTTCTAGAGAATATTTTTGTTTGATCGATTTTTATTAAATATAAGCATATCTACATAAATAAAATAAACTCTAATAAATTTAATTTTGTAGATATGTTTTTTTTTTGGAATATCCTTTA
Organism: Trichonephila inaurata madagascariensis; assembly: GCA_019973955.1. Taxonomy (NCBI): domain Eukaryota; kingdom Metazoa; phylum Arthropoda; class Arachnida; order Araneae; family Nephilidae; genus Trichonephila; species Trichonephila inaurata. The sequence continues at coordinate 205,144 of BMAV01013953.1, forward strand.
ACATGAAAAAATATTTCAGTCCCTTTAGTTTCGTGTTAAGCAATTTTCACTGTACTATTGTTAGCATTTTACTTTATTGTAATTTGATTGGAAAACATTCAATCCATTTTCGAGCTTGACAACATTTTAGCCCTCATGGTGACAGGTTTGCTTATTTATAGGTCAGAATATACATGGCTTTCAAATTTTGGGTAGTTTTTGACAACTCCCTCTTCCCCCACTAACACATTACCAACTTATACCCACAATTGGCTAATATTTATATATATACAGTACTTTAGTTTCTGAACCCAGTACAACAAAACAAAAAGAGGAAAATAAATACTTTAGTGTCCAATGAAAAAGGTAGTTATAGAAAACAAAAAATTACCGGATTGACATCAGATGTTACTTTAGATATTCAAAAATAAAAAATTTCTTAATTTTTTTGAAGTTAAGAAATTGCATGTTTTATTTAGCATGGGGGATACTTTCTTTTGAATAATAAAAGATAACTTCTATAAATTAAATTAGGAATTCCTATTCAGGTAACAGAATTTTGATGAGTTGTTGGTGGATGACTCCAGGAAACAAACTAATAACTTATCATGCTATCTTCTTAAGGATAATAATTCTAAAACTGGCATTCTAAAGGATCATTGAAGCACTTGTTTACACTTGAATTTCTTCGCATATAAGATGCTACTGTGAAGACAACCCCATTGGACAGATTCCAAAACAGTTCTATTCTGGGTTAAAAATTATTTAAAAAAAATTACAACAATTCATGGCTAACACAGTGCAAGAGATCACCAAGTTAATGAATCCTAATTCTTGATTTCATCTCACAGATTTTTTGTCCATAGGCTTGGAACTGATTCATTTTTATTTAATGATAAATGATGAAATGATCCATCAATTCCTACAGCCTGACAAACTTGTGAAAACTGTTTCTGAGAGCTTGGAACTGAATGAAGAAGAATATTACCTGAACTGAAATTGAAGGACTAAAAAGAAAATTTTGTGTTGACTTTACATTTAACCAAACATTTTTAGATTATTTACTTACTTGTATTAATAGATTTCTAGTTATAGTTTAAGTGTTAGGTTTCCTTTTTAGGCTCCTATTTAAACTGCAGAAATATAGTGAACAAGAGGGACCACTTTCATCCGAGATGTTGGAGCCAGAAAATCACTTGATTAGACAAGAACAAGTTAGGTTATTCTACACAGAAAGAAGAGATATGCAAAATGGCAATGACATTTGTAATTAAAGTAAGATATAAATTTATCCCCATTCTCTAATGATAAAGATACCATAAAAGTAGGAGGAAGACTTGACCATTCACAGCTTGTATATGCAAGCTAACAAAATTAAGTTTACTTAAGTTAAGTTGTAAAACTCTATCATGAAAAATATTTTCATCTTGGCCCCAACATTTTCTTTATTAGACTAAACTTAAAAAATATGCCAATTCATGGGCAAAATATTTGTAGAAAAGCTGTGCATAACTGTGTAATATGCTTTAAAATTAATTCTAAAAACCAGAGGAAAGGTCCTGAAATTAAAAGTTTATGCTTGTATATTTATTTGCCTAGTAATGAAGGGGATTCGCCTAGAGATAATGAGTGATTAACTTCTCAAGCTCAAATTACTGCATTGAAAAGATTTAATTCAAGAATGAACAAATGCCATAAGGTACTTTTTGATAAAGGAAATAACATAATAGGAGCTAGCAGAGAAAAGAAAACTGATTAAATTGGTAAGAGATTGAAAGGAATCTTGATCTATCTTAAGAAAACAATATTGAATGGTCCTTTATTCCTTCTAGTAATCCAAATGAGGGGAGGTCTTTGAGAGGTTAAAATAAAAACATTCAAATATCACTTCAAGCGTATTGTAAGAAATTCAAAATTTAGTTATGAAGTGTTATAATTAATAACAAATTGAAGCAACTTTGAACTCTCAACCTTTTACTCCATTTTCAGCCCATGAGGATGACTCGGAGGTTTTGACGCCAACGGATTTTTTTTAATCAGAAGACCGATCATCAGAGTCGAATCATCTCTCGTTAATTGTGAATTAAATCATCTAAATGTTTGGGAAAGGATAATTAAGTCAGTTCAAGCAGTCTGGGAAAGGTGGAGCCTTTCGTATTTGAATAGTCTGCAACAAAGAAGAAAATGGATAAGTAATAAAGAAAATCTTTAAATAGGGGACATGTTTTTAATTAAGGTACAACATCTTCCTACTTGTACACAATTATTGGGATGTTTGTAGAAATATATCAGAGAAAAGATAAGAAATTTAGAGTTGCAGACATTTATAAAAAGATCCGTTAACAGACTGAGTGTATGGCCTATTGAAAATTAAATATGCATAATTATCTACAATATGAATAATTTTTTTAATTTATTGTATTTATGTATTGAATTATCTACTATGTGTTGCTATTTCCTCTGTGTTTATGTATTCCATTATTGCTTGTGAACTTGAACTGATTCTCTACTGAATATTATGCATTATGTTCAATTGAATATTCACTTATTATTTATTTATATTAATTTCTGTTTGGTGGGATGTTGACACCTGTGAACACCCTCTACCAGCCTTCTGTAATACTCAGTAAAAGCAGAATAATTGTTCAGGAAAGACAGAAATGGCTAAAATTGATACCACACTGATTGATTGATTGAAATCCACCACTTTTATTTGTAACTGTTGTTTTATGTTAAATTTATATTAAAAAATAGTCTTAAGATTTGGTTCGTCATTATCTATACCTCACCTCCCTTTACAAACAAATTATTTACAAAATTTAGAGAAATATTGGCAACGAACAAGAAAAACATTAAAATTTGAAATTAAAAAAAAAAAAAAAAATAAAAAAACAATGTTTAAATAAATTTTTTTTTTTTAGAGTGAATGTACAATATATCAATATTTTTCTCTCATTTTTTTTAAAATTGTTCATTTTATAGGGTAATTAACATAATATTGTGAAAATTCAGTTGAGAATCGTGAAAATTCACAAAATATTAATAATATGGTGAGTAAACTTTTTATTACTCTGAAAAGAGGATGACACTAAGAGGTTCCTTATATGATGCATTTTTAATTATAAAATATAGAATG
>BMAV01013953.1:208358-236563 GCA_019973955.1 Trichonephila inaurata madagascariensis
TAAGAGGTTCCTTATATGATGCATTTTTAATTATAAAATATAGAATGTTTAAATTAAGTTTCATAAAATTTAATAACATATTAAACACACAAATATATTTATAAATTAGATAAATCACATATAAATATATAAAAGCTGCATTACATTACAAATCAAGATTTCACAGAAGATAATTTAACAAAATAAAAATTGTTGTATACTATATCAATGGAAAGGTAATTCTGAGTGGGGGAAAAGGTATAAAATTTACAAATATATACTTGTAGTGGTTTTCTTTTCTTCTTTTTTTTTAAATTTACAAAATTTCAAAACATAATTCCTAAACCTGTTTGCAATTTAAGCCACTTCTATAGTATATTACACATACTGCATTATTTATATACTATTTTTTATCACTTATTGACAAGATTAGGAATCTATTATGCTATGCAATTTATGTGATATAATTAACCTATTTTTGCTAAATTTCAAAACCATTTCTAAAATGTTCATATATATAAATTAAGTTACCTCTATAGATAAACTATAAAGCAAATTGTATTATTTATACAATAATAAGAATTCCTTACAATTGAGGGCATTTTTCTAAGACCTTCACCCTTAATGCTAAAGCACAATTAACACAGCTGAGGACTTAAGAGTTGAACACAGATAGTTGTTTCATAGTTTACCAAAAGTTAGTCAGTCAGTTTGATAGTTAACCAAATGGTTGATAGTTTATTCAATTCCATAGTTTTTTTGGGAAACAATTAAACAATTCAAAATTGATTTATGCACTAACCCTAATGAAGAATGGACTATTTCATTTTTGATCTACACTTAGCAAAAATAAAATGAAATTAAATATTCAGAAAGTTTTTTTTAAAGCATTTTTAAAAAATGTAATGAAAACTAACCATTTCTTCAGCAATTGCATCCCAATTTCGTTCATTATATTTTTTTACTAGTTTCGATAATCGAGCATCTTCCTCAGCTGAGAATGGAAGTTTAGAAATAAAAATACTGGCATAATTTTTCCACATTGCTTCACACTCCTCATAACTTCTAGCAGATTCGAGCTACAATGCATAAAAAATAATTTGTTATTATGAAGATAATTTAAACAACACATTTTTGTTTGACTTATAAGATTAACTTTCAGTTTTATATTTTTTGAGGTTTATGGAATTCATATAAAAAAACTAATTAATATAAATTAACCAACCTCATCACATGCTTTTTAAAAAAAAATTTAAAATGCATAACTTTTTTTATTTCTAGAAGATATATTATTAAAACAAGAAATATCACAAAATTATGTTAAAGATAAGATATATACAGGGGAATTCAGAATTCAATTTGAATTTGTTCCACTTTTTGTTTTACAAGTCTCTAATGTAGATTTGATAACCACCTTTTTTCCGAATTCATGCTGAACATTAATCATAATATTTTTAATATCAATCAACCATCATGCAAAGAACATCATACAGAAACAGAATTTTCTACAGGAGGACACACCCCTTTAAAGGTGTTTTAGAAATAGATTAATTGGCTTCTTTTGGTAAAACATTTTATAAAAATATTTTTTTTTCTATTTTTTGTGTACACTACATACTTCTTTTTTTTGTATAAATTTTCCATTCAGATATTATTCTTCAATAATCAGTAAAAAATGTAGATGTATGAAAGTTTTATTCTTATTCTTGATTGTCAAAATCCAAATAGTTAGCTGGTTACTGGATTGTGTGTGTGTGTGTTTATAAAACTGAAATTTTTTTTTTTAAAATGTCTTGCACGAGAAAAAATTCTGAATGAGATGTATATTAACTCATTAACATCTTGTTTCACACACTGTTGGTTTCAATATTCAATTAATTCATACTTGTTATTATAACTTAAGGATTTCTTCGCATCCCACAAATTTATTTATCATTTGTCAACGTATAGTACATATAAAACAACAGAATGAAGGAAAATTAAGAACCATATATATATTCAAAGTCTAAAATTTAAGACATTCTCTTAGATTCATGTATTATTTATATTTATGTTCTCAATATTTAAAAATACTTTTAAACAATGATTTTTGAGAATTATGGGTAGTTAATAAAAAAAAACACAAAGGATAATTAAGTATTAACCAATACATCTAGAACTATTTTTATGTGAAATAACTGGGAGTCCAATGTAGCAATTTTTTGTTTTAAATTTAAAATAATGCTATAGAATAGAACAAATTAAGGAAGTGAAAAAAATATTTAAGCCGTTTACAATAAATTAAAATATAAAATTAAAGCATTTTCTTTAAGTAACTTTTTTAATGAATAACAACATGCTTAAATTTTCATTAATCATGCAATCTTTTAAAATGTTACTATAAAAATTGTCAGTTGAGTAGAAATGTCAAGAAGAAAACCGAAAATAACATTACTTGCACAATAAAGAATTTTCTATAAAAGAACTGTACTTTTTAAAATGTGCCAAAATTTAAGTAAAAACTTATGATGTCAATAATGTATCAATTAAAAGATGTGATAAAAATCTAAGCATTGACAACTCACCAAAATTAAATTGGATAGATATACAATCATAATGACTAGGTATTAACTGTGAATCATGTAATCCCTTGTTAATTTAGCAAAAATACAATTTTTTAAAAATTTTCATTGAATAAAAACCCTTATAAATCTGTGATGTGAGTTGTATGAAATAAGATAGTACACTAATACTCTTCTCAAAGTAAAAAAATTTAGAAAAATATTTTAAAATGAATTTTTTACAATAAAGATACATATTACTACATGTCTACAAGAGATATATGTAACAGAGACATCTACTATACTTGTTACAAGTCTGCTTTAAGGAAAAGAAAAATTGCCTTGACATTCCCCCCCCCCTTCTCCATAAGTTACTTATTAGTTGTAAGTCAGTGGTCTTCGATCTTTTTTGACTCAAGGTACCCTTAGAACCACAGTTACAGTTTTTTTGAGGAACCCCATTCCAGCCATCCACACAGAAGAATAGATCTTCAAATAATATTTTAAGTAGACTAACAAGTTATAGGAACTTTATGTAAAGAAAACTAAAAAAAGTATTGTATTTGTTATTAAAAATTTTGGCATAATTTATTCATTAATAGCATCAAGTGTCGCCAACCCATGTATTATATTTAGTAACTAGGATATGTGTTAGTATTTTTTTACACAAACTGTCAAAGTTTAGGTCTATTGAAATTATCTGTAATCGCATTTCATATTCTGCATTTAATTTTTTATATTTCGTTTTTGTAGCAAATCACAATCAGAAACATTTTTCACTTAAATAGACTGTTCTGAATACCCTTAAAATTAATATAGCTATGTAGGAAATCCCTTGTATTTTGCATGAATTTGCAAACCTAAAATTTAAGAGTTGTTCCAGCTTTGAAAGTTTGAAAAAAAGTTTTGATATTCTCTTTTATTATACTATAATAAAAGTTTATATAAAAAGTATTACAAATAAATCCTTCCTTCCTCAGTGGCACAACAGCCCAGGGTGGGCCTTGGCCTTCTCAAGAAGCCTTTTCCAGTCCAGCCTTCTTCCTGCCAGTGTTCTCCAATTCCTAGTTCTTAAAACTAGGAGATCTTTTTCTAGGCCATCAATCCATCTGAGATTTGGCCTGTCCTTTCTTTGTGTGCCAATTGGTTGAGCATTGAAGACTTTTTTAGTGGTGCGGTCTTTGTTCATTCTAATAATGTGACCTGCCCATTTAATTTGTTGTATTTTGATGAAGTTAACAATGTCAGATTCCTTATATGATTGATAGAGCTCTAAATTTGGTCTTCTTCGCCATGTTCCATTTTCCTGAACTCCTCCAAAAATGAATCTTAAAATCTTCCTTTCCTAGATACTTATCATATTCTCATCTGTTCGAGACAGGGACCAAGTTTCACATGCATAAGTTAATACTGATCTTAAAAGACTTTTATACAATGGAACCATTGTTTTTCTTTTGATTAAATTTGATTTCATATATTTTTGTATTCCATTAAGACATCTATTAGCCATAGTAATTCTCTTTTGGATTTCAGTAGTACAATCGTTTCTATTGTTAATTTCTGAACATAATAAGTGAAGCTGTCAACAACTTCAAAACTATACTCTTCAATTTTAGAATGGGAATTGTTAAAACATGATTTAGTGCAAGGCATGTACTTGGTCTTATTCTCATTGATTTTCAGTCCCATCCTGAGGGCTTCTTTCTCTAAAGACATGAAGGCCTGTCTTAGTGTGTGTGGGTGTTCGAGCGATGATATCAATGTCATCAGCAAAGGCCAACAACTGTATTGATTTATTAAATATATTTCCTCTGGTATTTGTGAATAAATAAAACTTTCAATTTTAATGTCTGGGATGAGCTTTAACAATCATAGTTATATAAACTTCATAGAGAACATTAAACTGTTTTGCACACACATTTATAATTTTCTCTTAGATTATTTTACTGTGACTTGTGGAACCCCTGGACATGAGTTGTGAATGCAGTTTGAAGACCACTGATCTAAGCATTTGTGAAACATTTTACTTAACATTTATATAAATATAAAATTGAAAACTATCAAGTGGAAGAAATTCCTTTTAATTGTAACTTATATTTAGAGTATGATGAAATAGTGTATTATCTTTTTTTTTTGGATGTCTTTCTATTTACAAAGAAGAAAAAAAAAATCTAAACACATTTTGTTGAACAGACGAATCTTCAAAGAAATAATGGCTATATTTCTTAGATTGAAGAACAATAAAATATCACACATCTAAATATACAAACAGAAATCGTTTGCATAAAGCTTACATTCTAGATACTCTTACACATGTTTCTATATAATTTATTTCCTTCATAGGAGATACTTGTTGACAGTTACAACAAATCTATTGTATTATTCACATAAAGGTTAAACAGCTTTCAAATATATATATAACTTGTTTCTGTTCATTAAACATATTTAGATACTCCAAGGCAGAGATGTTGCCACCTCTTTTAAATTGCACATATTAAATTTTAAAAAATTATTCTAATTAATTTGTTTAGGTGCAAATATGTGTTAAATATATGATTATAAAATCAAACGCTGACTAGTAATGAAAATCATTAGACATTGTTCTTTTAAAATAAAGCAAGTTACGAATCAAGAGAAATATAAATAAGTTGATGAAAAAATACGTTAGAATAGTTAAAGCTCATAAACTCATTTTTTGACAAGACAGATTTCTTTACAAGAAATTAATATTAATAATACAATTGAACAAACTTAGTCTACAAATGAATAATATAATGTGAACACTCATATATTCTTAACAAAAAGTGTAAGAAAAAAGCAGTTGTGCATTTAAGATAATTTATTACAGATCATACAGAAATAAGTTCTACTAATGCACAAAAATTTAAAAATGTATAGTTTCTGGCATGCCTTAAGTTATGATCTTAAATTATACAATTAAATATCTCAGATGAATACATAAAATATCATTGACCTTTGATGCATACTTCAGAATAAGTTATTTTTCTGACACTTCATTAATAAAAATAACAATAAAATAAAATAAAAAATATAATTTCTTTACAAAAAATTGCTTACATAGCGAACTGCAATTTGCATCCAATCAATACGATCTTCTACTTCTTTTATGATTTCAACCCGAGGTCGTTGGCTAAAAAACACAAACATTAAATTGGGATGAAAAAAGTAGGAAGAAAATTATAGCTACAATTACAAAAAATGAAAATTAGAAAATATTTGATACATATATTTAGACAGTGATGAAATATCAGCACTAAGAAAGTATCATTGAATAAAGTTATTAATTAGTGACTTGTTTAATTCAGTTAATTAATCACATGTTTAATTCCGTAATGGAATGTGCATGAGAAATTGTCTCCGCTTATTAAATTTTGCATAAAAATACTTTGTTAATATATATATAAATATTTTTAATCTTTTTAACCAAATGTCTAATGCATAAGAGAAAATGTAATTTCCAAATAATTAAAGAATTATTAAGTACATATTTAGCTTAGAATTGAAGCTAAACATAAAAAATAAAAACATTAATTTAAAATTTGTTAAAACTTGCAGATTAAAATCTATTTGTGTCGGCATTTTTTTTCAAAACATTAATTTTTGATCATTCATTTAAATTAGCACAAGTGTACCAAATATATATAGTGTGATTTTTTTAAAATTTTTTATTGAAAACAGTTATAAAATCCCTGTGCCCCACAAAGTATCACATGGAGCTCACAAAAGTATTAATCACGCATTACAAAGGAAAAAAAAACTTTTGTAATTATGAAGGATTACAAATATTTGCAACAAATTCACAGAACTTTTTAAAAGCACTTCTGGTGGAAATCAGTTGGTGAAGATTCAGACCAATTTAAAGTTCCTTGATTGTCAGTCTTAGGATCTTTGGTTCTCCGTCAAACTTGGAATATAGAAGGAGCAGATGTTCTACATCAGGGGTGTCCAACTCAAATGACCTTGTGGGCCACTTCGGAAAAACATTATAATCTCGCGGGCCACACATAAAAATATGTCCTTTATATCAGATTGGGAAACAAAAAAACATTTATTGGAGTGAAAATTAAATACAGAATGTATTATTGTTTTCATTATTTTTCATGTATACAGACATAGATAATATTATAATGTTTACATAATATATTAATGCAGTGATCAAATAATGTTTAAAATATTACAGTTGCCATTTTCCTGAAAATTAAGGTGTTCCTTTTGATTTGATCTTTGGTTATTCATTGTTGAAATTTGTTTGTGCTGTCATTCACAAACGATTAAGTATACATTGTCCTTTATCTTAACCATCCTGAATATTTTTTTAAACTTTAAAAAACATCTCTGACTGCCTTTTGCTTTTTTTTTTTTGGCACTCCAAACACAAAAGGAGGGGAAATGAAAGTGCACACACAGAGAATCATATACCATTCATAGTAAAGGATATGCATAAGGCAATTCGGAATTTATTAAAAAAGTAATTTATCACAGTAAAATCAAATGTAACCGTTTGATAAAATATAAATCTATTTTAATCTAAAGGACATTTCTATTATCAAAAAGGATTTATTTTAAAACAAGAGCAGGTAACAACCAAACACATTGTAGATTTATATATATATAAATTTCTCCTCAAATAAATCTCAAAATGAAAAAACTTTAAAAACCTGATGTCTAAAAATTTTTTTAAAAGAGCCGGCGGGCCGCGTGTTGGACACCCCTGTTCTACATTTCCCTTGCCACCAATATTACAATCACAGAAAGATGATGGAAATAAATTAAATTTGTTCAAGCAGCTTTTAAAGTTACCATGACTAGTTAGAAATTGGGTAATTTTGTAATTAGTATAAAAATAATGGCAGGACAGTCTCTTATTAATGGTTGGAAAAAATTTCTTCGTTAAGCTCCCTTTATTTGAAATGAGATATTCTTGGTTAAAAGACTTCACCATTTTTTCTTTCATAATCTTCTTGTAAAATGATTTAGGAATATTAAAAGCAATGTCAATTATGTGCTTGGTGGTAGCCTTTGCAAGCCAATTGGCCCGCTCATTTCCAAGAATGCCCGTATGTCTATGAACAAATGCAAAACTTATAGAGATGTTTTTATCTTTTAGGCTTTTAAGTCACTTTTGGATCTCAATATTGAAGTTGCATGACAAAAAAATACACCTCAGAGAATTCATGGAGGAAAGATAATCGGTGCAAATGAGATAGTCTGAGATGACACTATTTTGTTCAGTGATCCATTTAAAGACGAAGTTTAAACATAAAAGTTCAGCTACAAAAACTGTGCATTCATCACGAATTCTAAATTGAAAGTGCTTAGATTCAACACCACTCCTGAAGACAACAAAGGCTAACCCAACTCTGCCATCAGTATAACAAATAACAGGTAAATCGTCCATGTTTTTGTCATTAAGTTGAATAACACTGATAGCATCCCTCTCTGAAGGATGTGGGAGAAAATACAGACAGAATAAAATCTTAATTACAGATGGAAGAAGCATAGGGATTTTCCCTAAAAGCAATATTATGAAGGAAAGCAATGCTGATTGGAGGGAAGTCAGATAGCATAAACTGACACGCAACTTATAGTACAATAACCACATATGATCCATGAAAGCATCCTTCTTTGTATACATTCCAGATAACTAGAATTCATTTTCTTTTTAAGTGCCTCACCCCAAACTCTAGAACCATACATAATGAAAGGTTCGATTCCTTGCTTATAAATGAGCGAATGCATATTGAAATTTATACTGAACGTGCTATGTGCAATCTGATTCAATCCATGCTGTAATTTGTAACATTTCTCTGATATGTAACTTAAGTGCTGCTTCCAAGAAAATTTAATATCGAGAAGAACTTGAAGATATTTCATTTGATTATGGTGTGATTTTGGACAAATAAACTTTCTACATTTTATATAGCATTTCATTAGTTTTTTTCCTACTACAAGGCAGAAATAATAAAACCATTGTTTTGCTTTAGACCCAGCTTTTTCATTGTCTTGTACTCTTAACGTCATTTTTTTCATAGTTTTCTTTTATTTTAATTCCTTAAATCTGATGTTTCATTAGATCTAAAGCTATTTGCTTTAAGAGAATAACCTTCATTCTTCAACAATTTTTATCTTCAGCTTGAATAATTTTGATAGTTTATTCATCCAATATTTAACAAGAAAATGCAGTTTAAGTTGATTGGCAACTTATTTGAAGCATAGATATTAGGTGGCTTTTTAATTCATCATCAGTATCTATACTACCTTTAGAAAAATATAATCTTAGGTTTGGAGGTTTTAGCAGTGGTTTTGATAATTTTCTTACCCTTGTGAAGAGTTGCTATGACTAAAACAAGTTGGTTTTCTTTTCTTAACTAGTTAAAAACCAGCACACCTTTTTTTAAAAAACCAAATAGAGTTGCAGAGTTTGAGGTTCTTTACATTTATGAATATATAATGATCATTAATAAAGATTTATAACTTTGTTTTAAGTCAGGATATAGCTGATAAATTTAGAGGTGAAATATTAACCAGAAAGATTTAACAAGGGTTAAACAAGAATTAAAATGTCAGAAGCCGCCCATCCAGTATGGTGGTTAGTGACGCTAACAGCTGGGCCATTGGGCCTGGATTTGAACCTGGAGAAGGCTTGGATATTTGTAAATGAAGAGTGCCTTAGCAGCATAGGGGCACTCTAAATAGCTGTTGAGCCACAAGTTCTCTTGTGATGTTGGTGGAAAAAAGGTGAGAGAGTTCTCCCTCAAAATTGGGGTGGAACCAAGCCAAATCGTCCTGTCACCTGCGTGGTGCTCAAAGCTACGGCTAGACATTGTCAGGCAGGTGGCATTAGAAACAACAAAAAATATCAGAACTTGGATAGTGAGAAAAACTCTCACACTGAACAGAGAAAAGTTTTGAAATTACAAAACTCACATGATACAAGAGCTCATGATAATGTGAAAAGTACCCACTAGCACTTACAGTAAGCCAATTAATTATGATTATTTTTAATGCATGATAAAAAGTATTATAATACGAGTTCTCACGGGTTAACTAACAATAAAAATAAACTTTATTAATTCTTTTAATTTGAATTTTTACTCTAATAATGAAGTTGGAGAAATAGATTTTACAGTCTTTCAAATTTCAGGATACTAATCCAGCTTGAAGAATTAACACAAAACTTTGAAACAGCTGGCATCATAATGGTATATAAAGCAAATTAAAAAAAAACAACCAATTCTACAAAAAAGCTTCATGCTTCTACTTTGAATACTAAAATCTATCAAACAGGGATATGAAATTTTTCATATAAAATTAATATTGGAGCAATTTAATAGTCACGTTTTTTATTTTTAAAATCATTAAAAAGCTTATACAAATCGATAATACAATTTTATTAATTTTTATATTAAAAAATTCAATACATTAATAAAAGAAGAAAAAAATGTTAAATAATTACCTCTCTTTTTTTCTTTTTTCTATGATTTCTTTGAGTCGCAATTTTACTTTTTTCCTTGCAGATCCATCCAAATTTTTCATTTTATCTTTATAATATTTTTCCCTTAAAAAGTATTTATCAACAAGATATAACTAGTGCATTAAATTTAAAGTCTGAATAATGTTCAAATAGGCAAAAAAGAGTTGATTAACAAAGACAAAAATTGATTTAAAATATTATGGTCTTTTAATAAATTTCAAATGTAAAGTTTATCTTTACATAACGTAATCAAATAAAGTAAAATATTTTCAATTAACAACACAATTATGTAAGATATTTCTCAAGAGTTAATTTGATATTGATGACTTATTCATAACACATTGCACTAAAAAATGAAAAGTATAATCAAGAAAAATAACAATGCCAGTACATTGCAGATATAATCATCATGACACAATCATGAAGAAGTATTATATTCTACTAAAAGTATCGAATCATTCTTTAAAAAGTTCTTTCTTTAGCAAAGAAATACAGAAATTTAACACCTAACTTTACATTAAGATCAATAAAGATTTATTAGCATATTAATTTTATCTATAGTTCAAATTTAACTTTACAATTTAGATTTCTTTCTCTTTTATCAAATAAGACAAAGCTTTTATATAAGGCTATCTTCATCCAAAGTACAAGTGCCTGAATTAATTGCAGAACACATTTTGAAACAGGAAAATTTGCAACATTGTAATTCATAACTCTGTTTGTAATAGCATTTTTAAAATTTTAAAATATATTCCATAAATACCTATTTTTTTTTTATTTTAACATATAAAGGGATAGCTCATTTAACATTACAGTATAAGAGAAAAAAATGTGAAACATTTTATACCAGAAAAAATGGAATAAATCAGATAAAAATGAACAGTATGATAAAATACCCTGCTCTCAATAAGATAGCAGAGAAAAAGTCCAGAAGGTTGTTCACACTTTTAGGAAACAATTTTGATAGTTAATTTGTAATTATAATTGATGAATTTTTTGTGATGATTTGCTTCTATCTGATAGTCATGATTCCTGACAATAGCTTTTGCTCGTATTTTCCATAAAAGTAAACTTTCTCTTAGTACTGTTATGCCGATTTATCGCCATTTATCTTGAACCATTTTCCAAAGTCTGTTCAGTGTACTTGGATACTGTTTTCCTAAACCAAAAGCACAAAAATTCATTGGAAAAGCGTCAAATTATTTTACAGGTATTTCATCAAATGGGATACACATTATTCCTGTTCCTAATTCTTCCTTTGATAAATAAGCAGCAGTTGATTTAGATGTGTGATTAGAGGCTTTGCCCATATGAAGCTCATTAATGTCATTTCCATATAAAGCTGGAATTTCTTCAAAAATTGGTTTTAAAATATTCTGCTGATAGTGGAGTAAATTAATTTTGGCTTTACTTGAAACTTTATTTTTAATTTGTCGTTGTAACAAAAACTGGCAACTGTCATGAATCCTTTTGGGAACTTTTCTGTAAAATGATGAAACCATTTCGTATGGTCATTCCAATCCGTTGAGCAGATGAGCTTTAGGTTTAAACATCTTTTTTAACTAAATCTTTATGAATGATTTTTCTTACAGTGATGGAAGACATCCCTAATTTCGATGCAATGAATCTTTGTCACCGTTTTTAGTATTCCAGACTTCACTTTCTTGATAGTTGCCTGCGAACAGTTGAACAGACGATGAGGTTTTGTGGTCATGTATTCATTTTTACTTTCAACTAGATGCCTTTTTCCCCTTTCAAATTTAACATAATAGAAATACCCTTTTTTGAAATGCTACAACTGAGATTTTTACTCCTATTTATAATTTGTTGATAAATATGTCTCCTCAGAAAGTGCAGTTGCGTAAAGTTCGAGGCATCCATCAACTTTAGGAGCAATTTTCTAAGTATTATTTCATTTTACATTCCAGTCAAAAGAAAACATTAGAAGACAATTATTATGAAGTTTCCCATGTTTCATCTCAAAATGCAAATGAGAAAATAAATTACAAAATCTTTCCACGAAGTGTGAACGACCTGTATCATATTAATGCTTCAGTTCTTTTATATCTGAGAAATATTCCTATTTTTTAACATTAAGCAAAGACAGCCTTAATATTACAGTTCATGATAATAATGCTAATTATAAGTATTTGGAAAAAAAATTAACAAAATAAAATTAAATATGTATGAGCAATTTCTCACTTTTTTCCTCTTAAAAGAATATAATTACTTTCAAATTGTTAATTTATTTTACATACTATCTTACTGATGTGACAGGTTTATTTTCATGAAAGGGAATACTTAAAAAAATTGTGCATGTGAAGAATTATGAATGAGAATCAAAAGCAGAATAAAAAAAAATATTTTTTTGGATTGGAAGAGGTGTAGGAGTAGTAAGGTATACTTTAAAATTCTAAAAAGTAAACTGCACACTCCTCTCCAGAAAAAAATATGGATATCTACACTGGAAACATAAGAAAGAATTCATTTTTATTTTACAGATCATAAGCTATCATTTATCTTTCAGTAATATTTCCAAAATGTTGATCAAAATTTTTGCGATTTGAGGTTGGTATCTAAAATCTTTCAAAGCGTAATATTTTTTGAAGGACAAAGGAGATGAAAAAGCAAAAAAAAAAAATATCAGCCTATGAATAAATTAGTATTGAAAAAAAAATACTGGTATGTCAGATGTAGAAATAAGTACTTTCTATGATCAAACTAAGGGTGGTAGTCAATTTTTTGGATGTACATTTATTTGGCTATGTATATATATAAAATTTTATAATCATGAATACATAAGAAAACTAATACATCCATTTTTAAATATAAGTTTTGTAGTTCAAAGATTGGTAGCAAATTTATATATATTTTTTGACACATACATAATAATTATCCCTTAATAATTATCTTTTAAATAATTTACTAGGCACATATCAAAATATGCTTTATAGTTTTTTTTATATAAAAACTCTAATTATATTAATGATAGGAACTATCATTTTTAATAATGTCATTTCTTATAGTCTAAGTCGGGGGTTAAAAATTTCTTTTGTTTTGTAGATTCTTCCTCCAGATAAAGAAAGGATAATAAGCCTTTATTTTGATGATTCTTTTTTTAAAAAATAAAATTCTTTGCTTTTATGCATAAAATAAAATTTAGAAAACAAGGTAAGTATGTCTAAGAACTATAATAAAGATATCATATACATAAGTATATCAATATACCTAGATATGCCATAAGTTACGATAAAAAAAATTAAGATCATTTGCTGTGACTCAAACACAGCAGACGATTTTATATTTTGTTGCTACAGACCTGGGATGGGCATTAAGTCGATTGTGATCGACCGGTGGACTGCCAAGATATTTTTTTTGGTTGACCACCTTTACTAAGACCAAAGAAGCACAAACTAAAAGAAGCATACTTCTGGAACAGTTAGACTGAAGAGTCGGCTTTTCTTAATCAATGCGACTGTGTTTACTTGAGTAAGTGATTCGATAAATGTGTAGATGACATATGCACATTCATTGGAAGCGCATGAATAGGAGGCATAACATGTTCACCGCCACCATGGGGAAAAAAGCGATCACTGGGATGCCAACTGTATGAGTGAATTTTTTCCCACATACCGACTGAAGGGGAGAATTAATGTTGATGATAGCTCTTCCTGCAATTGCACAGGAATGGCTTTGAAATAACATCCCACACCCTTCATCTTCACAGGATTAGGTTCTTATTTTGATGTCATTTCCTGCAATGGCGTGGAACTCGGCAGAGAAAAAAATTAAGCACATACATTGGTTTCAGATTAATTGGTTCTCGTATGTTCTCTGCTCGCTACATTGAATATGTCCACGGTCTAGCAGTTACTCATAGTCGTTCAGGCATACAGCTTGACCATTTTGTGTTACTTGCATTTTTGTAGTAAACATAGTAATCTGACATGTTTTAAAAGACGAATACAATGTTGAAAACAAGTGCTAAGAAAGGAAAACATACATTTTAATACAGAATGGCCACATTTACGCAATGGGAAAGGGACACAACACCTTAGAAAGATTAGAAGTAGCCCATACACTGGAAAAGTCCACCCACCCCTGCTATAGACTGTCTACAATATTTTTCAGATAATTGTTGTTTTTCATGCATGTTGTTCTAAATCAGCCAGAGCTATAACATTTTAAGCAGAAGTGTGCAGCAGGTATTTCACTGCATCAAAAAAGAACCTGTCAAGATATTTTTAAAGCTCTTAAACATTATAAGAGATTTTCTGTAACCAACAGCATTGCAGACTATAGCAGATGCAGCCTTCCCCACTCAGTGAGAATACTAGCTCTCGCCAAATTAGTCAGGGTGAGAATGCCAAAAGACACTTCTAGCTTAACAGATGAACAAATCAAAATGAACAATGTATCCCATAGAAAATGAATATCTTAGAGAAAGAAGTTATTAAAAAATAACTGGCAATGTTCTTACAATGTAATTAAAACACCAGATGCAACTTAAAGCAAAAGCATTGTTGTAACAACATACTTACAATGGCCATAGACAAATTCTGTTTAATGACATACTTTTAGACATTGAAGAATCTTTCAACCACCAGAATGATCATGTATATGCAAGGATTGCCCAGAAAGCTCAAGAGAAGAAAAATGCTTGCAAAGAGCTCATCTTTCAACTTTCATAATGGTTTGGCGGGGTTTTAGCTATAAAGGTGTCTCAGATTAATTTTTACTTGAAAGAAGTGAAAATTACACAGCCAAAGTTTATCAAAACACTACCATAGAACTAATAGTGAAGCCTCGGAGCATAAAACTGTTCAATGGAAATAACTGAATATTTCAACAGGACTCTGCTCCTGCTCTTAAGGTGAAGATGAACCAGTGGTGGTTGAAAGACAATGTGATGAATTTAAATGAACAAGAAGGTCGGCCTTCCAGCAGACTATATTTAAATCCAATCAACTATAAATTGTGGCCAGTACTGGAGGCAAAACAGCATCCCAATTAGAACAGCCTTAAAAGGTGCTTTAAGGAAAGCAGTGACAGAAGTTCCCCAAGGATGTAGTGCATGCCTCTTTAGATGATTGGACAAAGAGACTTAAAGCCTGATTGAAGTAATTGAATGAAAGGTATAGTGTTAAATTTTTGATTATAAAGTTTTTAATTTTAACTCATTTATAGCTGTATCAGAACTTAGGGAACAACTAGGTATAAATCTATAAGAAGTACTCTCATTGCCTCTTGAGCATATCAACAAATATACATCTTTCTTAGAACATTTAGCATAACAACACATAAAATATAAGTTAATATCAAATAAATGATAACATATATTTAATATATTAGAAATTTTAAGAAACGTTTGTACTTAATACAATATATATATATTGTTGTTTGCTAATATTATATATAAAGGAATGGGAAAAAAAATTATCATTAAAAATAAAACACAAGTTAATCTAAGATGATGAATCTTGTGAATTCTTTCCTGAGGCCAAAATGAAGTCTCTATACTTCAATTTAAGAATCTTTGGTCTAAATAGAGATGTAAGCAAACCAAACCTCTGGTAAGTAAGTTTAATGATATACCAAGTCTCAATCCTTATTTGAAAAATTAATATTTGTCTATTTAGCTTTTGGTTTATGATAAAGCTACATTAAATAATACGACTATAAGAAGTATTATTACTATTATTCTGAGAAATATCTGGGGAATCAATATCATTTTCTGAATATTCAGGATAAAATAAAATTAAATCATTGACAAACAATCAGAAATATATCAGTGTCTCACATCTAAAAAACAACTGCATTTTTAAGTTTCCAGTAAAATTTTTTTATCCATATTCAGCAATATGAGAAAAATTACATAAAGTTCATTATTTTGAGCGTTTAAACACAGAAAATCTTTAGAAAATTGGAGGGTTTCTTCATTCAACTTTAGATTTATTAAACGTATCATTAGATTAATAGCAATAAAAATGAAGCTAAGTTTAAAGTAACAGGATGACTCTCAACTTTTCAAAATGCTTATTTACTTTTCTTTGAAAGGCTGCAAAGTAATTTCCATTGCATTTTCCAAAACTCCCTGAGATAATTTATCGAGTTCAAATTTTATCCCTGTGAAAGATAAAAAGAATTTTTGTATTGGAAATAAATAAAAAAAATCTCCTTGAAAATGTTTTTAAGCAAATAAATACATATTTCAACACTAAAAACTAAAATAAAAATGCATTATTAGTTGTTTTAACTGAAATTTTTAATTAAAAAATATAACACTTCAATTTCGTGAAATTTTTGAACAAATATGTATAAATAAAAAACACACAGTTCTATCTCTTAACACTCTGCAATGTTAAAAAATTTTTAAAAAATTTGTAATAAAGGAAAAAAATTACATAAATAATAATTATTTATACAATTAAAAATCCTAACCAAATATTTACAATGAATACCAAATCTTCACACACAATAAGAATAAGAATCCTCAAATGAAGACTGGACACTCACCAAATAGCTTTTTTACTTTATTTATTACTGCAACAGACAAACAAAACCACAAATAAGCACATTCAATAATACTATTACATGAATTTGACTTTAAAAGATTACCCAAGAATCTGAGAAAAATAATTTTTTTATATGTTGCTAATCACATTTCAGTATGTCTGTTTCTTCTGTTCTGCATACATACAGGGTGCCCCAGGATTATTAAGGCAAGTTTTAAGAGGAGGCAGGGGACATCACAAGGATTCAGATTTGCATAACAATAGGTAACTAGGTAACAATAGGTAATTCAGTTAGTAACAATAGGTGGCGGTGTTCACAAGAGCATTTAAGAAAATAGATCAGTATTATCACTGTCATTGCCTGTAGAGGAGAATAGAACATTTTACAAATACAGAGCTGGTAGATATGCACCAGATTTACGAATTGGCAGAAGGAAATGCACTATCAGCTGAAATATTGTATCACGGAAGGTAACCACAAAGAGATGCACTGGACCACCTGGTGTTTGCTAATTTGCATCACAATTTGTGTAAATATGGATCATTATGAGGTAATAGGCATAATGAGAACAGGCCATGAGTGACTTGAACTCCTAACATGATACTCAGATTTTTTCGAATGATATTCAACACATTTTTGTTCCATGCAGGGAGCAAAATGTATTGTGGCCCACACTCAAATGTATTGTGGAGCAAATAGTGGCCTGCTCTCACTATGCTTATTACTTTGTAGTAATCCATATTTACACAAATTGTGTTGAAAATTAGCAAACATTTGGCTGTCTGGTACATCTCTAAATGGGTACCTTTTACCACTGGTGTAACAGAGAATATTAGGGTTCTCCTGCAAAGTCAGGTTTCAGCCCCCAAGCCAGATCTTACAAAGGATTGTAAAAACATAAAATAAGGCTCTGTGCCCCCATGATGTGGGGGTGTACATTGTGCAACTGCCTTTCACGATACAATCTTTCTGCTGCTCATGCATTTCCTTCTGCCAATCCATAAATTGGGTATATATCTGCCAGCTCGGTGTTTGTAAAACATTCCATACTCCTCTATGGGTGATGACAGCTCGAAAGATTGTGGTAATGTGGATCTGTTTCCTTAAATACTTTTGTGAACAATGCCACCTAGCGCCAAAAGAAGATGTTTTTGATCATGAGTTGTAATGCAAATCTGAATCCTTGTGATGTCTCTCAGCTCCCCTTAAAGTTTGTCTCAATGATCCTGGAACACTCTGTATATATATGGAATATTCAGAACCTAATTAATATGTAAAAACAGCTCTAAAATACTTGATATTTTTATTGTTCTGTATGTTAAAATACGGCACAAAGATATTAAATTCAAATTTTACCCTTATTTTTGCATGACTTAACAAGCATAACACAAAGAGCATTCATTCTTTTAGAAAACCATCAGCAATACGCAATTACACTGTTTATGTTGAAATGTCATTATGTTCACGGTTAATCTCTCATGAGCTCAAAAGTTGATTTTAAGCAGTTTTCTTTACTAACCAGCTATTCTTTTTCAATTGCTTAGGGGCTCTAGTGTCCTTAGAGTTTAAGACTTTTAAACTAGATTTTTTTAAGATGTTGATGGTTCATCACTATCCATCCAAGTTTTGATAGTGTATAGCAGTAATCCGCAACCCCCGCTTCGTGGACCGGTACTGGTCCGCACAAGGAATATTAAATTATTTTCATTTTATATACTGTGGTGTATTTCTCTAGGGTTTTATGGTAATCATTTTATACACCATGTTAAATAACTTAATATTAATTTCATTCTGAAGGCCCATTTAAATACAATTAAACTAAAATTATTTAATAAAAACAATCTAAAATATAAACAATCAAGTCCCCTCCTTCAGTGGGCCACAGTAAAATTATCAAACGTTGACCGGTCCACGGCGACAGAAAGGTTGAGGAGCACTGGTGTATAGGACACTTCTCAAACCTATTCCAGTAATTTCAGCAATTTTTCATCTTTGTGCAGGCCAAAAATTTAACTCTTTTTAAAAGCAGAAATACTGTTCAGTGACTACATAATACTTCACTCATATCTGTTAAAAAAATCACAGAAACTTATTCAGATTGTGCAGAAGCAAAAATATGTAAATCATTGCACAACAAATCAGGGGTTTCTATGTATTTACATATTTTCACATAATTATTGATAGTTTCAAAGTGAAATAAAAAATACAATAGTTTGGATTTTGTGGAAAGAAATTCTCTAACAATCAAAGCCATTTTCTAGATAGAAATTTTCCCACCTACGTATAGGATTCCATAGTATACCAATTATAACAGAAAAATTTATCACTAGGTTTATATGGTTATACAATGCTGGTATGATTAGTAATTGTAATAAGTAAATTAAATAAGCTGTCATCATGGGAATCAACCTAAATAAAAAGGTGAAATGGAAATATAAAACAGATAACATTTCTGTTGATTGACTGAATGTTTATTAATACTGCACTCAGAAGTAACATGACAGTTATAAGGGACAGTATAGTGATTTTAAACCACAATCAGTTGATAAGAATGACATTCCATTTTTATGTCTTTCCTCACCAAATGTAAGGCCTCTTTGGGGGGGGGGGGGGGCGGAAGGAAGTGAAATGAGTTAACCCTGCAATATGATATACCTTTCATTGCATCAGAATTTGAACCATAATTCACACTTGACACAATACTGGTTGCAAGCTCATAACTATAACTATGTGGCTGCTGTAGGAAGGCTTAAGGAGGAAGGCTTGCATATGTAGGGAAACATATCAAAATTTTACATAAATCATAATTTATCAGTTTTGCAAAGGTATAACATAAAATTCTTTTGCCTTTGGTTTGAAGAACTTTTAAGCAAATGATATGGATTTGAAAAATACATCATGATTTAAGAAAACAACAATTTCTACATATCTCTAATAAAACATATTTTAGACAACGTTGACTCCAATAAAAATATATTGAGAGATTTTTAAAATTTCAAAAAACTTTCTTTAGATGTTACTCAATTTTTAGATTACTTTTTAATGATAAATTTTAATATTTGGAAAAGATAGTTTTCTAAACTAGAAATGCTTCTCAAGTAAGAATAAATAACCATGATAAGACTTAAGTTTCTACAATGACATCAAATTCTTCAACATATTTTATATGCAAAGAAAGAATGATTGAATTTCACATAAGATAAAATAAAGAAAGAAAAAAAACCTATATAAATATAAAAAATTAAAATATGTATCACTTATCAGCAAAAAAGCAATTATTCATAAAAAATATAAATTACATGGTCTCGGAAGTTGGAAATAAGCTGTGACATCCTTATTCCTTAGTTTGGCTAATGTATCTTCATTATCAGGTGGATGCTGAAAAAGAAAAATAATAAATTGAGTGCCAATAAAAATTATAATAACTTGCTAAAAAAAGGATATACATTCAATTTAACAAACTTTCTAGAAAGAACATATTGACTGCCAAAAAAATATCAAGAAATTTTTTAATGGTTTGATATACATATTTAGTATTTTTGGAATTTAAAATTATAATTATTTTTAAAAAAATTATATTAATTTTTCACAATATTGCCATGATAAATAAGAAGGGGAGAATGTCCAAGCATATTTCCAGTATCTTCTGATTTGTAAATAATTTCTAGGTAAAGAGAGAGACAGGATTTATTTATAGTTAGTATTTATTATGGAGCCAAAATATGTTTATTATTAAATTCTGGAAAGCAAAGATTTTTAAGTACAATATGTTTATTTAAAGTAGATTTATTTAACTTTTTAAATGTAAAAAGAGTTTAATGTACATTGTAATGTTTGAAGCAAAGAAAAGAGGATAATTTTAACCCTTGGTATAGTTTTTAAAATTTAAAGATTTGCAGCAATTACTTATTTTTAATTAATCCTAAACTTTATTATTCTTAATTATGTATAAATTTTTACAAAGCAATTATTTACTTTACTTTTAATTATAATTGTTTAAATTGTCCACATTTTTTGGAGAAGTTCATAAGAAATAAATTGTCACAAGGATAAAACATTTTTTTTTTTTAATCAAACAAAAATAAAGAATTATCTTATTAAGAATCAATAAATAAAATTTAATAGAATTATTTAATTCCAATACATTTCATCAAAGTATTTCAGCTGATAAAAGCTCTCAAATAACCATAACAAAGAGGTAAAAAGACAGTTCACCTAATAAAAAAAGCATTTTTTAAAGTACAAAAATCTAACTATTAACTTATTAAATACGTTTTCCATGTGAGTATTTTGCAAAGGGCTTGTAAGTTCATGAAAGATGAATAAAAGCAGTCACTGTCATACAACACAAAAATTTGTTTCAAACAAATTTCCAGCAATAAAGGCTATTAGTTACAGAAGAACTCATACAAATAATCAGTATCAATTTATACTAACTTAGTAGCTTGAGGCTTATATAATCATTAAGAATATAAACTGAAACTCCAACTCATTCTGACTTTATGGCTGACCTTACAAACTCTTTAGTTATTTGGCATCAAATTTTTCTTCAGTTGCTAAAACATCAAGTGAGTAAGAAATAGTCGTGAACCTTCTCAAGAGTTAAATATTACCAAACAAATGTTGTTGGGGAGTGATCCCCCCCTCAGGAAACCAGACGAGGTTGTTGACAAAACACCTTTTTTCTCTCTCAGTTGCTTGGGGCGTATGTCGGAACACTGGGATGGGCACCGTAATTCCTCGCTCGTCTGATCTCCCACAAAAACTCTGACTCTCGTTTTGCCTAAAACACTTAATCACCGCCAGGCGATGCCCACTGTGCATACTCGAACAAATGTTGTCTTGGAGATTCAAGTGAATTAGACAAATTTTGCATAAAATTCCGTATTAGAAAACCATTTAATACTATCCATAAACTTTACCTTGACTATATCTTTATATTTCAAAGTCTATATGAACATATTTGTACTAATTTAAATAAAGATATTTACAAAATCCATCACAACATACAAGCCATTCTTGTTATTCCATAGATTAAACAAGATTAGTTTAAAATATTTGGTGATATTAATAAAAATCATAAAAAATGAAAAATAAATAATTATAGGCATATGGGATAAGAGGATATTTACTAAGAAAAAAGTAATGCCTTATGTACAGATTTCAAAAGAGAGGCAATCTTAGTAACTTTTGCAATTCTTGAAGCACCCTGACAAAAAAAATTTACACCACTAATAACTCCTTAAGGAATATTAATGGGTTTTGAAGTTAATAATATGATTAAATAACATAGTTAAATTTTAATGTGTGGATACTAGTTTTTTTGTTATTTAATTTACTACTGTAAAATTAGTTTGAATTTATTTCAACTTCTATTTGAAAGTTTATGAATTAGTGACATAAAAAATGGCTCTCCTAATGTTAAATGAGTGTCATTAACAAACAATTCATTAAACAATAAAAACTTACCACATAATACTTTTCAAAGGTGATTACATAAACCAAGATACTTTTTTTTAGTTCAAAAATGTCATTTTAAAAAATAAAAGAAATGAGCAAAAATTATGAAATTTTAAATACAGCTAGAGAAATAGTAAATGATAGCTAACCAAAATTGTAGTTATTTAAATCCTTTATGCCCTAAAACCTTTAAATTCAAAATTTTACATTGCTTTTAGTCACTCTGAAAACATCCCAGATCCAACTCACAATCTTAACCTAGGAAGCGTTATTGGAACCATAAACTAATTCACAACTCATAATTAAGAATCAATCATACAGTGCTCAAAAAAGAAAAATATTATAAGCAACCTATTTTATTTTTAAACTAACAGCAATTATAAAACATGTTCACCCATCCTTCAAATTTTTACAGTAATAATCAATACACTCTAATTAAAACTACGATATTTTATCAAAAAATATTTATTGCTGGACATCAGTACAACAAAGATACACACATGTGCACATAGGGTTACATTATATCTTACATTGAACAAGTAATTTAATTTTTTTTAAAGTCTCTCTCAATTCCTAATTAGATCAACAAAGAAAAATTTTATTTTAGTTACTTTTTATTAAATAATTACAATTAATATAAATACATATATACATATGACAGAATCACAATATTAAGTGGTAAAACAGAAAGTGCTTTTCCTTTCTATACATGGTGTTGGACTATTATTTTTGTTTGTTACTATTTATTCATTTATAAATCACATTTTCAGAAATTAGGCCATCCCAGGTAGGATTCAAACCCACTACCTTTGGATTTGAAGTCTAATGCACTACAGGGACACAATGAGCAGTTTTCCTTTTTTATATATGGTGTTGGACTATTATTTTTGTTACTATTTATTCATTAGTTTAATTTAATTAATGAATTAGTATTTGAAAAAACTATTAACATCAAGTGTCATCCAGTACAAGTTCAAAAAAATGCATTTGAATTTGAGTGGATGAATAAAAAGTATTTTATGAACAATTTAAAATTTGAATAAGATATATATATATATATTGAAAAATAGCTTAACATATATAGAGCAATTTGAGCAGTATTCTGTGAGCTAAAAATATTACTCTGAAATACAGTATTTACAACATTTCAATATATTATTACATGCCAGTTTTTATCCTAATTTTTCTATTGAAAATATTGTTAATATTCCTCTCTTTGAGGGGGATACATTAATGTTCTCTTTTCATAATTTCATTTTACTACATTGTCAGGTTTATCATCCACATGTTAGAAATAGGCTTAACTTTTTAACATGGATCCATTTTTCTTTTTTTTTTCTATTATGTTGAAAATTTCTGTTGTATGGGGAAGGTATATCCATAAAACTTGCTTAACCTTAAATCACTGGCCTAATTCAGCAACAGTTTTAGAAATCATAATAGGTTTGCAGTTTAGTCCAAAGACTTTTTTTTTGTATCTCCATTGCTGTGTCTCATGAACTCCAATTTCTCTCTTCTTAGGCATTGTAGGTTCTATAACTTTTTCACTTTTATTTTATTATACTATATATATATATGTGTGTGTGTCAAAATTCTCTACTAAAGAGAGATGAATATTCCATAATCAAAACTGAAAAAAATTGAAATTGTAAGATAACCAGACATAAGATTTTAGGAAGGATATATGAGACATTAAAAATATAATAGAGTTTAAAATATAAAAATATGGATGCTACATTTCTATAAACATTGCTTACTTACGGCAGCTCTTATATATAAAATAATTTATATAAAAGTGGGGTTGAACATGTTTTGTGGGCTGCCAACCTTCCCCCTTAATGTTAATAATACTGAGCAAAAACCTATTGAAAATAATGGATAGAATATCTAAATCCATTACAAGAAAAAGGTAACTTACCTAAAAATTACATTCAAAAATGCAGAGCCTGCGTTAAATAAATATATATATGTATCCCTTTTACTTAAATAAATGTACAATAAAATATTAAAAATAAAGCTTAATAGAAACAGCTTTGATAAAGAAGGTATCATTTGTGTACTCTTATTGACTGATGTTTTTAATACTTTCATGATTCTTTAATGTTCTTTCCTGAATATCTCTGGAGATAATAATCTAATTTTAATAAGATTTGGAATATAGGCAAGCTTCAGAAAACACATTATTAGAAATTAATTAACTTTATTGATTAATTCATAATAAATTAGTTCTTGAAGTATTAACAGGAATCAATTTTATTCAATTGAAATGAAAATTGTAAGGGTTATTTAAGGTGTTCTACTTCACTTCACAACTGTACACATTAACAATAGACAGAAATTTATAGAAGTCAATTTCATAAAACAATAGAACAAAAGCTTACCATGTCTTTAATGTCACGAAAGTATGGTGCAGCAAATAAAGATATAGGTTTACTTTTTTTTGTTTTTACACTATATTTACTTTGTACTGCTTCAGTTTCTTTTCCTACTTCATCCAATTTATTCTAAATAAACAGAGAAAAATAAACAAATGCATATTTCATAATAATATATTTTAACATAAAGGTAGAATCACAAACTAAGATCAGAGCATTCTGTCAACTAAAATTTATATTTTTATCAAAAATGTCTAGAACTTTTAATATAATCAAATATCTTTTATTGTAGGCTGTTTTAGTAATGTAACAATCAGAATCAACCAGAGAGTTATTGGCAAAGGACTTCATAATTTTGAGCCATAATCACAAGCAATGAAAAAGACATCTAAGCTGGCCACCATTTCAAACCTAACCATTTGTTGATACGGCAAGCTCGAATACTAAAATGCAAATCTGGGATTTACCAATCTCTTAAATAATAAAATTTCATAATAGAATTAATAATAATGTAATTATATATTTTAAAATAATAATATAATATAAAATTAATAATAATGAAATTTTTAAAAGATAAAATAAAAATTAATTATTTATCTTTTATTATTATTTATTTATAATTACTTATTATTTTTCACATAGTATTTTTCGACTACATAGTCTATTTCCTTGTCAGCATATTCTATTTTTGGAATTCATGCAGTTTTATTTATTCAACATTGCCAATATGGTTGTGATAGTACGTAAGTGCCAGAAAATATTATAAATTCAAAAGAAAGAAATATGAAAATCACACATATCCTATTTTAATGAATTAAATTTTTTCAATCTACTTAGAATCTAGATAAAATAATCTAAAAAAATTATCAAGTTAAAAACTTCAGTCATTATACTTAAACACAACTTTGACACTAGGTTATTTTCATAAATATCTATTTTAAATTAAAAGAACAGATCAACAAAATAAACAATTTAAATCATATCCATAATTTATCTAAGTGAACATAAAAATAATATAGCTTGCATTACATCAATAAAAAATTAGTTTTATAACTATTTTTAGAAAAACTACGAAATTTACAAAATAATGTCTTTCATAATCTGTTTTTAATATACATATATATTTAAATACATTTAAAACAAATTTTTAAAAAGTTAATAAATAAAATAATTTTACTTTATTAAAAATATTAAACATTCAACCTTTTTAGCTCGATTTTTCTCTTCAGCAGCAAAAAGTATACTACAGCTATGAGCTAGTTTTCTCCTTAGATCTCGGTTTAAGGATATGCATTTTACTTCGTCACCATCATCATTTGAATAGTTTTCATCCTGTAACATAAGAATAAGTAAAACTATCTTATGAATAAATAATAATTAATGGACGTCTCAATAGAAAAGATACACATAATTTATTTTAAATATACTTATAAGCAAAATCAAGAATTAATTTGAAACACTTTCTAGAAGTCATATCTAAATTCTAATAGATATAAAGTTTATAAACAAAAACATTTATATGCATTGGTAAGTGAAATGAATATAAAATGCTTGGTCCTTTCTTTAATTACTTCAAATGTATCACATTCTTTTACAAGAAGTAATTAAAAGACAAATATAAATATGCATAATGTATTTTATATGATTAAGATACAATAAACGGCAAAATAATCAAAACATGCTTAGCACATTAAAATTAGGTAAGGTAAACAGCATTTTACTGAAACTATTACATTAAGCAGAAATATTTCACGCAAAAATATGAAGTTAGTAAAGATAAAATGTTGAAAAGATTTTATACTTTGTAAAATGATGTCAAATTATTCACAATATAACAAATGGAATTTTTAATAATTTGATAGTTAATAAATTAAGCTTTCAATTTTAAGATGAGAATAACTTATCAATAAAATGTCTAAAAAATCTACAACATTCTAAAAGAAACAAACTATGGAAATCTATAATTCAGCAGACAATTTTGAGTATCTTGATATGTTGTATGAACTCAAACCAGCAAACAATGAAAAATATGCAGCTTAGGGATTTGATCCAATACAAGAAACTGAAAACAGATATCAAGATTTTGGAAAAGTTGCAAGTATGCCTTATTCAAATCATCACTATTTATGAGTACCTATATTTGTAACCAACTATTTTCAAAGAAGGGTAATTCCTTAAAATTTATATCCAAACATGATTATTTAGGCTGATGGGAAAAAACAATTATGTATTAGTATGCCAGCCAATAAATTGAGAGTGTTTTAAAAAATTTAAAACAAAATTTATTGGCATAAATGGCATACTAGTACTTTCCATTATTTTAATTTAAAAGATATTAAATTTTAGGTAAATGAAATATCTAACAACAGTACATTATTCACATGATGGCTTGTCAGTTTTTAAACAGGCATATTATGCAGAACATTCTTTTTATTAGTTGTATATCATAGCATTTGATCATGGTTTTTCGTTTGGCAAAAATGGGTGAGAAGCTTAACTGTAAAAATCAAAAAAATTTATCTATTTGTGAAATCTTTAAGGAATATTTCTTGTTATAGAATATACTGTAGCGTAACATATATCCCAGCATAGTAGATAGGTGGGCCCCAGGACTTCAGGGGACCCAAAGGTTATGGATTTATAATCCTTTGTAAAATTTGACTTGGGGTCAAAACTTGACTTTGCAGTGGGGCCCTAATATTCTTTGTTACACCACTGAGGATATATGTGTATATACATACACTTAATATGTTCGTAATTGTTCTAATTCATGTTTCGTTTAAATTCTTAGCACTGAAGACATAAGTTATGAACTAATCTGCACATGAATAACATAACACATCTTTGTAGGAAAAATAATGATGGTGATTAATAAAATATGTCGTGTGACAAAAATATTACAGAATAAAATAAATTAAAATAGGACAAAATATAAACAAAATGTAAAAAAAGACAACTTACTTTTGTTGTACACTCAGCTGACAAACTTCCTGTAAATAAAAATATGTATATTATTTCTCGAAATATGAAACAAGAGATAACCTGATTACATTCACATTTAAAAAAGAAATAATTTTTTTTATTCAACCACATTTGTTGTAAATTTACAATTCTAAATATGGTGCTAGTTTGATATCAGGGGTAATAGCACCAAGTTGTTGTTTATGTTCGCCAAGATAAGCGATAACATTACAATATGGTTACCTTAATATTTTTATCGTCTATCGATGTTGCCATGGGGATAACAAATGTTAGAAATAACTTTCATTGGTTTTTTCCCACTGTAACCCTATTAATTTCAGACGATTTTAATAAAAATTTCTAATTTCTGTAAAAATTTAACCATTTTCAGTGTAATTTTTCTATTATTTGCATCTTCTGTTTAATTCTCTGCTATTTTCAAATATGGATATTTCTAAAATGAGTGAGTACTAGAATATTTTTTTCTTAGAAGAATAAGTGTTATGCTTTTAATTATCGCTATAAATCATTTATTTTCCCATTTTAAAAATGTTTTTTTTTACGTTCTTCATTCGATGAAATTCGTTGAAGGAACTTGCAATGCAAGTTTCATATTGCAAGCTTTCACTATTTTGTAATTAGAATTCTTAATTAATTTTAACATACATTATGTAATTATTTTATTCATAACGTAATACAAAAATGGAATTATTACTATGTGTAACAATCATATAATATTCTTTATTCATAATTGTGTTTCTTTTAACATTTATTTATAAATATTATTACATATATATTTTGTTATTTATTTGTAATTAATGTTATTTATTTATAATTATTATGTTATTTATTTATAATTATTATGTTATTTATTTATAA
>BMAV01013953.1:236573-288916 GCA_019973955.1 Trichonephila inaurata madagascariensis
TAATTATTATGTTATTTATTTATAATTATTATGTTATTTATTTATAACTATTTTTGTTGTTCATTTATAGCTATTCTTCTTATTTATAATTATGGGTAAAATCCTAGGAGAGCCCACACCATTGGCGACAAACCGAAATAAGCGCCAAGCCAGAACGAGATGACCATTTGAAGCCAGGCGAAAACGACAATGGCAGCAAGTGAATATAGCGGGATAAGGTGGATGCGTAATGAAAATATATGTATTACATTTATATGTATACATTTGAGATAAACAATATAAAAACGGCACTTACTTTTTTACCAGTAATCTTTTCCAGCGAAATAACAGATTTTAAAAAAGTCCTTAAGGTCTCATCGCTAAGTGAATAATCGTGTGAGTGCTGCCATATATATTCTCCATTCAAATCCATCCAAAACTGCACTCTTTCATTTGTATAATCCCATTTGCTCATTACATTTAGGACATTCATAACTCGAAGCAATCAATCCTTCCTTCATACACCATTCAATCAATTCTTTCTTACCTTTCACATTCAACAAAGTAAAAAATTCTAAGGTATATTCACTCACACACACAGCCATACTTCCAGCCCGGTGTCCAATAACAAAATGAAATTCGAAATGCCCGCCGACAAAATACGAAAATTCCAGAAATAGTTAGGTTTACCTTATCTAGTGTATCAAAGTAGGGTTACCAAGATGGTGCAATTATCGCCAACCAAAATAATTCACGTCAATGGTGTGGGCTCTCCTAGGACTGAACCATAATTATGTAATACGAGTAATCTTATGCATTATTTTAATTTTTTTACAATTTGACGATTATTCTTTTTTCTAATTCCTGTTAAATTAGTTTTTCTAATAACTGTTATTAAATCGTACTATATGAATATTATATATAATTACGATAAAATAATATAAGATTATTATATGCTGCTTATAATACTATTATTACTACATGTTACTTTTTATTACATATTATTGATATTCTTTATTTTGATTGATCTAGGTTATTCTCAATCTCTTCCTATATCCTTTATTTGAAATACATTTCAATGTATTTCAAAACAATCCTTTAAAATTACTGCGTATTATTAAATTACCACTAGGTCGCCATATTGGATTCCAATCCAGCAACAAGAAGCGCTGCTTGGCACTATTACCCCCGATATCAAATTAGTTCCCTAAATATTAATATTTAAAATTCTTTCACTTAACTATTAAATTAGAAATATTTTTTCAACAAAATTAATAAAACTTAGATTCAAGGAAAGGAAAAAAATAAATGTTTTCTGTAGCAAATTTTAATTATCATACTTCAATGACAATTAAAAATTCCAAGTTTAGATCATATCTTTGGAGATATAGAAAAAAAAAATTCTGCCCAGATTAAGCAAATAGCTGTATTTTCTGTATTGGATTTCCATCCAATATGACAGTTATAATTGGCTAAGTCGGTTCATAAATAAAGGGGTGAACTAAAATAGGATCTCATTTTCTAAGCTTCTATACTACACCAACATGAAGGTTTTGAGCTTGAACACATTTAATAAGCGCTTGTCCCTCTATACAGCAAGTATTAGTGATGTCATGATTCAAACCCATAACTGAACAGAATTAATACCGACCATGAATTCACAACATGACCACTCAACCACTGAGGCCAAACATGGAATTAATATGTAAGTATCTTACATTTTTTTCATTTTGAAATGAGATTGTTTATCTTATTACCTAAGCATTAATCTTTTATTTAATGAAGATCTTACTATTTAAGCAGTTAATTTTTTTTTCTTTTTTGAACATTTGTATCTAAATTCAAGATTTTTACTTAAAAAATTATATAACTATTCAATATCTTAAACCATAAAATAAAAAGGCATTCCAATTCAGAATGAACTACCAAAACGCTGAGAACT
This sequence comes from Trichonephila inaurata madagascariensis, assembly GCA_019973955.1. NCBI lineage: Eukaryota > Metazoa > Arthropoda > Arachnida > Araneae > Nephilidae > Trichonephila > Trichonephila inaurata. The sequence goes on from BMAV01013953.1 coordinate 238,495, forward strand.
GCAATGGCAAGTTAGAGTTATTTCGATAAAATAGTGCATAATTCTTTAACCCTTAAGCGGTCTGCACTAAAAGTCTTGCCATTCTAGAGATGCTTCGAAAATGCACCGAACATATTTTTTTGCAGTCAGGTGGGGTTCTCAAAAGCGGTTGAGCCCTATTTTTAAGATTGTGGCTTGGCCGCTTTTGGGAATCTTGCTTGAAGGCAGAAAAAGCATCTCTGGAATGACGGGATTTTACGTGCAGACCGCTGGGAGGGTTAAAAAATGTTGAGATACTTTAAAAAATATTTCAACTTTACATGGTAATGTATAACTTCTAAATGGTTAAAAAATATACAAAAAAAAAGACATTATTTCACTAAACAATGTTAAATCTCAAGGAATTTTTTTAAAAAAGCTCTGAATTTTCATGCTACTGATTATTATGAAAATTGTCACCATTGTATTACATAATCTAATACAAAAAGGATTTTTATTGAATTATACATAAGATTTAACTTTTTTTAAACTGATAATTTTCACATAAGAAATTTTAAAAATCCCTGATTGATTAATTTTATATATTTTTAAAACCTAAATTTAATTTAAGAGGTAGTTTTCCTTATTAAAATGATTACTTCTGTGATTTCATTACTATAAATGCTTTAAAATCAGACCCTTCAAAGATGAAAGATTTTCAAACAGGCATGGTAATTTTGAGACAATTAAGTAATTATCTGCCCCCTTCCCTTCCTTCTCTCTAAGTTCCTCCCTTATTTTTTCCAAACAAATTTGACTACCTTCATTCCCTCCCCCTCCCCACAAACTATAAGCTCATTCTAGCTTAGTTGTGATTAAAATAATTAAAGATTTTAAATAATAAAGACATCATTCAAGCTATTATCCACCCCCCCCCTTTTTTTGTTATTAAATAACAGAGTGTAAAATTAAATTCTACCTAAAATTAGTCTTTCACCGATTTTAATTATCAACAGTTGAATACCTGCACTTTCTGACAGACATTTTATTCGAATTTTTGCCAGACAGTTAAAATTACATTAACTAAAAATATGATGAAGGTAGTTCAAGTTTCGGTTGATTTGTCGAATCGGCCGCTTCTAACGCCAAGTGTTTTCTCGCCACATCGATAAATGCGCTAAATCTGGTAACCCTTCTGAATTTGTTCTCCAGTGAAGGAGAAGTCGTTTTTGACAAAAACGTGCCAAATGCGTGACTTTTCTAAATTTGGCGGAGAAGCGGCCGATTCGACAATTTCACCCAAGTTTCCTTCATAGCACCCTATGCACTAAGAAGATAACTTATGCACACACCTTTATTCATTGCTAACTTAGTGAATTACTGTTGACATATTTCACTTAAGTTCAATACAGAAAAATGGGCTGTTGTAATTTTTTTCTCCATCGCTAAAGGTATAGTTAAATTTAGGATTTTTCTGAATCTCTCTTTTGCAATTGTGAAAGAATAATAAAACATGGCCAACATATATGCAATGTAAGGATGAGATGTCACTAATTTTAGTGAATAGTAATTGTGTCAGTAAAAAAATTTCTTGATACTGATCACATCATCATTTATTTTCAGCGTGCTGTTTTCTGTAGGCCAAAAACACCTGAGAGAGTTAATCATTTTCTAAATTCAAATGCACAATGAAAAACAGGGGAAAATGTATTATAAAAACCATAATCGTCTGTTCAAATGAAGAGAATTATACGTTTATTTTTAGATATTACATCAGTATTTTAGGGAAAGTTTCAACCACTAAGCGAGGCACCTATAAGCTATTATATATGATATTCTTTTAATACAAATCACCAACATATCTGTTAAAATTCAAGGTCTAATCCTTTAATAGAAGAATTACTGCCAAAATATAGGTTTAATCCTTTAATGTGAGATGAATGGAGACGTGTTTTCAAATGGGGTATTTGGAATAATGATTAAGAGAAAAATATATAAGATTAGAATTTTTTGTAAATATTAAGTTGTTACAAAGACCAATAATACTTCCTATACAAGAATATGTATGTAATAAAGATGAATTTATGTATTTTTTTAAAAATAAAACTTGCATCTTAAATTAACAAATAAAACTACAGGACATGTGAAACATTGGAGAAAAAAAATCTAAGACCTCAAACTAGCACCAAAGTTATTCACATAAATGTTACGAAAAAACACACCCACAAAAATTACAGAAAAATTGCTTCAAAACTCGAAAAAAAAAAAAAAAATCAATGTTTTGGGGAAATAATGATCAGCATCGCAAATAAAGACAAGAAAAAAAAACAAGCCAGGAAAAATATATGACATGGTGAAGAAAAAAAAACTTTTTTTTTCTAAAGAAATGAAATTAATGCAATAAATAGCCATACTTCCAACTCCTTTGTTTGATTCTAAATTTGCAACAGGTAAATCATCGATTGGTTCAGTTTTAATATTGCTTAGATATTTATGAAACGGAAAATTTATTAATGCATCACAATCTTCTGCACTAATAATTTGATTACATGACGATTGATTTGTATCACGAATTTCAGACATAGTTCACATATATTTATCCAGAAAGGGAGGAAAATTCAGCTAAAGACAAAAGCTTTATTTTTCATTTACGTTTAGATTCATGTCACAAAATGATTGATTGATTGATTTATAGTATCAAACGGTATATCATTTTCAATCAAATGCTCATAAGTGCTAGCATGCCCTACGAAGTGGAGAATACAAAAATTAAACTGAGAACTACGGATTAGTAAAATTCATCTTTACGATGGCAAGGCAACGGGCAAAATGGTATGTGCTTTGGTTGTCATATTTTACTCTTAACAAAACATTGGTTACTTTCTACATCAGTAGTTTTTAAACTGTGGTACGCGGTCCCCTGGGGATCCACAACTCCTTTCTAGAGGGCCCGTGAAGTCACTCATATAATTTTGAGATTTCCTCTTTTTACAGACTCTGAAAGCCCTCGTGAAAAATGGAAAAATGTGTCATACTAGACTAGATCACAAAATTGTCCTCCAAAGAATAAAAGTCTTCTCTTTTCTTCTTTTTCCAATGGGGCTGGGGGTTGGTATTTTCACCTTTGCAAACCTAGTACACTCGTCAGTCAGTAATGAGAGGATCATCATTAAATGGTCAAGAAACCAAGCCCGGGTGTTGGATAAATAAATAAACACATTCCCCAGGACCTGGTATCACTTTTTTTTAAAAGCCTCTTCTAGAACATGTACTTTGATCAAGAATATTAAGTTAGGGAGGAATGCTCAAAATCTGGGGAGTCCGCGATGTCACACTCATACATAAAGGGGGACCGTAGTGATCGAAAGCTTAAGAACAGCTGTTCTAAATGATTACAATAAATAAAAATAATGAATGAAATTAAATAATCCTGATATGTGTTTCGTTGAGAATGATGCCAAGTACTTCTATTTTTGTTGAATCTAAAATAAATATAATATAAAATATTAGTCTTTTATTAATATTATAAATTTTGTTTGCTAATTCTTATAAATATTGAGGGATTTAAATAACTTATTTCTATATGCATTTTAATAACAGAGTGTCTACAAATTAGCTGGACAATTTCATAAGTTAAGAGCTTCCAAAATATTAAATGAAACTAACCCGTTTGAAGTAAATAGCAGTAAAATATCCTAAGGTAAGAACCCCCCTCCCTTTTGACAAAGCAGAAAAACAAATTATTCCGAATTGCACTAGAGGCTCTTTTTCTTTTTGATCAATATGAAGATAATAATTCTCTAAGTTGAATAAATAAAGCGATAAATAAAGTTGGTGATAAATAAAAGAGTTGTTTAAAGTAAGGTTCCTCTGTATAATAAAATTATTTCAATATTATACTGCAAAAATATGAAATATTCCAGAAATAAAACTTTCCGCTTGAATTTCAGACATCAGCCTACTACAGACTTGGGATGATGAAACGAACTTTCGGTGAAACTCAGGTTTCTTTCCTCTAACCACCGGTCAGGTTAGAGCAAAGGTCACCAAAGTGGTAGTCCGTGGACAAGGGGTGGTCCATGGACCACTAGTGGTCCGCGAGAAAATTTCGCTGGTCCCCAGAAAAATGTGGAATATACTCACTTATCACGTTAAGTTATATATTTTAAGATGCATTGATTGCGTTCTTAGATCACAATTTTTTTTATAAATGTATTTAGCATTCAAAAAATCCTATTAGTGGTCCATGGGATTTAAATTATGAATTTACTGGTCCGTGAGGTCAAAAAGTTTGGCGACCGCTGGGTTAAGCCGCATTCACACCAAGTGTCTAGCCAATCAGAGTCTTCCTCTCGCCCGAGAAGAAGTCTCTGATTGGCTAGACGCTTAACACTCGACGTTTGTACGCCTAGGTGTGAACAAGCCTTTAGAGTACGGCGTAAAAGTCTCCTTTTAGCTGGAATTATTTTGTAACAAAAACAAATCCAAGTGGAGATGATTATCTTCTACTGTCATTTAAGAGATCTGGCTTTGATTTAGCATTTAATTAAATGTTTTAGATTGAATTGAATACCAATAGTTAAAATTTGATATGACTTTAAGAAATTTTCCTTTTACCCATAAGAAATTCTACAATTTAAGACATCTCAACTCTGTGTTTAGTGCTCATGTTGTGCTTGGAATGAGAATTACTCGGCAGGTTGATTGGAATGAGAATTAAATACATATAAAAATAAATAATTTAAAAATTGTAAAAATATCTATGTGTGCATTTTCCATTTGGTAAAGTGAGCCTTATTTGTAAGCAGCTTTAACTTTAATTTCACTTCATTATGCATTGATAAATAATTGGGCGGGAAAAAATTCTTTGTCCAAATTTGCTTAAAACAATTATTATTTTATTAAACTATTAATTAAGTTTTGTGATTTTAACTTCTCCAGATTGAAAAAAACACATATTTTTTAAATATAGAAACACCCCCAAATTTTTTTTTACAATTTAATTGGTGATGTAATAATGATAAATGCATTAATCACAGTTCTAATTTGTTGCTCATTTTTCAAAGGTGTATCATACATCTGTTTTTTAAAAAAATAAACTTACTGCAGTATTTTTCCTTGAATAATTTTTAAATAAAATTTTAGAATTTTTGTGATGAAGGAGCTTATAGATTGTTATTAAGAGTTTTTTGCAGAGTTGAGAATAATTATAGAGCAGATTAAAAATGTTAAATCATCCTCGTATTTTTTCAACATAGACATTTTGTGAATTTATTTCATCTATCAATGCTATCTTTTATTTAGGATTAAAAAAAAAAAGGATAATTCCATTACATTGGGATATTTGTTCACATTCAATGTAATAATTGCATTTTTACAGAATAAATAGTTATGTGATAAGTGCAATTGTTAAAGATTCCTTCCATATAACTTAGTTTTTAGACTGCTTTAAACGGTTAGTTTTCAATTGTCTTCAAAATTGATTAATTTTTTTGATCTTTGTTTTATTAAAGCAAAAGTTAAACTACTTGGTTAACCTAAAAAGGTTGAACACATAATGCATGAATATCAATCAAATTGTCCTTTTTGATTTTAGTGGTGTAATAAGCTTTAAAAACCTATCTTTTATTAAAATATTTCTAAATTTATAGGAATATTGTAGGCTGAAAGTAGACTACTTTTAATGCAAGATCATATGAAAAACACTGCTATTAGATTTGTTGAAAATGCATACAATTATTTTAGGATCCCATTTCTATGGATAATTATTTCAAGGTTCTTTTAATTCTGTTAGTAACAAAAGGCAAAGGTTTTGGATTCTATTATAGCCTCCATTCTCGGTGACCACAAAAAAAAGTTTTAATTGTCAAATTGCTCTAAGATATATTAAGGTGAGTGGTTTTTCTTCTTTTTTGTAGTACATTTTGGCTTCATTTTTTCTGTATGAAAAAGGTTAGAGCTTTGATAAGATTTTACCAGACAAAAGTACAAATAAGTTGGAGAGGGACTGTAGCATATATTCTACAGCAAAAACAAAATGAATCAAAATTATATTTTTAACCTTTAGCTTTGATGCCAGTTTAAAGCAAGTATCTTCTTGTTGAATAAAAAAGTTTACAAGTAGAGGAACACATGTTTGATGTTTTATATTGACAAGTTATTTGGATTGGTGACCAAAAGAAAGTCTTACAAAGAACTCTATTTTTGTCATCTAACATGGACATATATTGCTTGAAAGAACTTAACATTTAAAATAGAGGGTATATGCATCGATACTTTATAAGGGAACTGTACAATAACTTTTCTTCAGTGATCTTTATATTGTTTGACAGAAATCACTACAAAATGGCAGTATACAAACAACTCTACAAACTAGAGTATTATTGAGAAAACTTATAACTGTACATACATAGGTTTCTAGATTTTTTAGTGCCTTGTTCAAATTAATTAGTGCAATGGAACTTTAGGGAATTGGGTGCCAACTTGGGTGTCCTCCTTGTCATTTGACTGGTTTAAAATGACAAATTCTATAACCAATAGTCCTTGTATTACGTCTGAGTGCAATATTATAAAACAATTAGTCTTAACAAAAGTTATCTTAAAAGTATAACATAAAGGTACATCTGTCATAAAGATATATCTCAGTTATGCATGCATGAAGCTTTTATCTTTGTCCAAGTTTCTTTATTTTTGAATTTGATGTATTTTTTCTCCATCTTTTATAATGGATTTTTTCCTCTTTTCAAATTTATAAGGAATCTTTCTCATAAACATAATAGCTCTTTCTAAATTTTAGAGTTTTAAATAATGTTATCGGAATTTTTGTTAATGTGGTCTATTATCAAAAATCTTAATTAAAAATAAAAATTAAACCTGTTTTACTTAAAGAAAATTTTTGTATATTATTGCCTGCACAGTTGTTTTGTGACAAAAATATATGAATGCCAAAGGTAGTATCAATGTTTATTAATAGATCTTGTTGATTTTACTTTCCTGTTAACAGTATAGCATGGTTACAGTGTAGTACGGGGGGGGGGGGGGCCAATGGGAATTGGGTTTGGGGTTTTAAAGCCGGCGCCAAGCAAGTTAATTTTGCGGTTTGTGTTTTTGGTGACCGGATTCGATAGCAAAGTTACATAATTTTACGGTAGGTGTTCCAAGAACTTACGAATTGTAATTTTGCAGTATAAATGAAATATTAATGTGAAATATACGAATATTTATATAGCTATCAGTAATGCATAAAAATAGAAATTGTATTAAGTAAAAGGAATTCGTAAATTAGAATATTAAAGAAAAAGGCTTACCTGCACCAAGGAAAGTTCTAAAGGAGGGTAAATTTTTTTCACACACATTTCCATACATACCTCTGCAAAAATTCATCCAATTTGTGACTGTTTTTTTCTTCGAAACATTAAGTTCGAAGGAAATGAATTCACAATTTGACTTTTCACCCATATATTCTTCAACATCAGAATGAAGCATTCTCAGCTTACTTTCTTCAAACAGCTATTCATCCTTACAGATCTTTTGATATGATGCACAATCACATTTCTTTCGGCATTTCCATATATATCCATCACTGGAATCCTTTTAAAACAAACACATAGCTTTCTTGGAAACTGAACTTTCAGCATTTGCAGCAATCAATCTGTTTTTCATGTACCACTGTATTACAGACAATTTCCCCTTTCATTCAAAATCATAAAAAAATAAACAAAAAACCCACAAATTATACCTTTTAGGCATACTCTTAAGATAAGTGGAAGGAACAAATGAAAAGCAGGAAAATCGAATAGTTATTAATTGCGCAGAAAAATTCAAAAAATCCTTCGGGGACAAAGTCTAAATACAAAATTAAAAAATAAACGATGGAATTGTTAATTTGAAAATCATTTGTCTCTTTAAAAACATTTGTAAATTTTTTAAATAACCAATAGCAATTAATTAAAAATAACATGTGACCTTATCAAAAGTCAAGGGTTACCAAATTATACAGTCTGCCAGAATGAATTCATTATCTCACCATGATATCTAGGTAGAAATTGCCAAATCCAAAGGACCTCTCCCTATACTACACTTGAACCATATAGCACTAAATGTAAATGTTAGTATAAAATCTTAACTGGAAACAAGAATAGCAAGTCTAAATGTAACATGATATCAAGGAGAGGTACTTTTATTAAATACATTGAGCATAGATGAGTATAAAATGTAAAACAATGAAATATAAAGAATTTTTTGTTTGAATTTTTAAAATTTTTTCTATAACAAATTGGTTTTTTAAAATTTTTTCTTTCTAGAATAATGTTCTTGTGTATATTTGCAATTACAATATAAACGTTTATTGCTTTTTGTATTGACATTAATGTTGCACCTAATTTACTTAAATTGGAAAATATCTCATAGTATTCTTTTTAGAAAGTTTTCCCAAGGCAGTCTATTCTTACCTGCTCATTTGAAACTACAAATTTTGTTGTGCATATCTTTCTGTTTACATATACAGTGGGCCACAAAAGTGTTCATACACTAGCAATTTCTTATAACATTTAACGTTTTCGACTAATAAAAATTAATATATTGTAATTGTAATTTTTTTATGATATCTGCAACTTGTTCTTAATGGAATGACATAGTTAATTTTTTAGAAATAGTATAACTATTTTTTTTAAAAAATTAATAATCAAAAAGCCATTAAAAATTACGCCACAAAAGTCTTCGTACACTTAACAAAAATCTCAACTTAGCTTTAAATACTGTATTTCTTCATTTAGTACTTAGTAGGATATCTTTTAGTGTCCTCAGCGACTTTTAAGTGTCTTGGTATATATTTAATCAGTTTTTTGTAAGTTCTGCATCGATTTTCCTCCATTCTTCTGTTATTATTGTTTTTACTTCACATTTTGTGTTTATTTGTCATGTTTTCTTTTTTTTACATTAAAATATCACCAAATATGTTTTACTGGGCTAAATAAAGTGATTGAAGAGGTGTTTTCATAATTTGGCAACAGTTATAAAGACACCAGTGGCATACATTGAGAGCAGTGCGCTTGGCGTCATTACCCTGCTGAAAAATTAAATCGTTTCCAATATCCAAATTTTGGGCGGATAATTTAAAATTTCTCTTTAAAATATTTAAATAGAGTTCATGATTCACAATATCAACAAAAAATACCTAATTCTGTGGCCGATTTACACCCCTACGCAAAAACACTTCCACCTCCATGTTTTATTGATCCAACTAGATTCTTGGGATTAAGTTTCAGAAAATTCAAAATTGACAGCAAATTGATTGGGATGGCAGATAATTCAACATTTGTGGTTCCGATGGGCCTATAATAGCTTGTAAATGAAAAAATAAGGAGTTTAATCCCATGAATTTATGTGGAACATGAACTCCTCCACCTCCATGCTTCAGTATAGAAGTGAAGGTGTTCTGGCGTGGGGATGTAAATTGGCCTCAGAATTAGGTAATTTGGTATTATGAATCATAGACTCTATTTAAATATTTTAAAGAGAAATTTTAAATTATCCGCTCGAAATTTGGATATTGGAGACGACTTCATTTTTTAGCAGGGCAATGACGCCAAGAGCGCTGCTCTCAATGTTTGCCACTGGTGTATCTATAACTGTCCCCAAATTCTGAAACACCTCCTCAATCACTTTATTTAGCCCAGTAGAACATATTGGGTGTGATTTTGATGTAAAAAAACAGAAAATATGACAAATAAACACAAAATGTGAAGTGAAAACAATCACAGAAGAATGGTGGAAAATCGATGCAGAAATTACAAAAAAACTGATTAAATCTGTACCAATATGCTTAAAAGTTGTTGTGGACACTAAAAGATATCCTACTAAGTACTAAATTAAGAAAGAAATACAATATTTAAAGCTAAGTTGAGATTTTTGTAAAGTGTACGAAGACTTTTGTGGCGTAATCTTTTAGTAGCTTTTTGACTATTAATTTTTTAAAAAAATAGTTATACTATTTTTAAAAAATTAATTATTTCATTTCACTAAGAATAAGTTGCAGATATCATAAAAAAATTACAATTACAATATATTAATTTTTATTAGTCGAAAACATTAAATTTTATAAGAAATTGCAAGTGTACGAACACTTTTGTGGCCCACTGTATGTTATGATGAATTATAAAGCAATGATTTAGATATATAAATAGAGAGAATATATATATGTATAAGCCATTCTGTAAAACTTTATATTTTATTTCAGATGCATACTGCATCAAAAGCAAACACATCCCAAATTCTAAACTTTTGTTTTGCATAACTGAATGATATAAATAAGTCAATATCTTGAAATTTGGAATTTATTTTTTAAGCAAGGATTTCCAATTCATTTATAGCTTATTGAAAAATGACTGGAGAAAATGAAGAGGAAGGTTTTGTTGTAAGAGTTCGGGGACTACCATGGTCTGCAACTAAGGAAGAAATTCAGAAATTTTTTACTGGCAAGTACATATTTAACTAATGTTGATGTACCAATTAAGATGCAGTGATTTTAAAGCTTCATTGTTTACATTAACCTATTTTACTCAGCAATGTTCTGTTTTGGAGAATAGTTTTTTAAGACTTTGGAATAAATTACGGTATTTTTTCGTTTTGCAGACACAAATCTCGCCAAGCAGGCTTTAGTGATGACAACACACAATATACACATAAAAAAATGTTATAAATGTTATTGGTTTTTCATCTATTTTTGATATATTGCATAAAGAACGTTATTGATAAGAAAAGACCATGGCTTATTTTGAAAATGTCCCGATAAAAGATTACCATTAGAAATATGCCATTTGGCGTTGGTTGTATAATTTTTGACGACTTTATCACTTACGTCAGCAAAGCAGAAATGCATCTTAAGATGCTTGGAAATTTTTTTTTATAAATGTAAAAAATGAAGTAAAGAAGTAGAACAAAGTAAAAAAAGGACAAAAAAAAAAATTCTAAGTAATGAAAATCTGAAAGTGAGAATGATTATGTTGGTTACAAAACTAATGAAAAAGTACTTAATTAAAGATAAAAAGAAATGTTTTTGATAGTATCCTTAATTTTTATGCTTTATCATGTGATTATATTATGGATATTCATAATTAATAAAGTTTTAAAAAATGTTGATGTAACAAACCTAAAGAAAAATTGATTCTTCTAAATTTAACAGTATTAAGTGTTTTCGTTAAATTATTATCTTATGTGCTGAAAATAATACATGAAAATAAAGTGTCTAATAATGATTCAGTGATAATTGACAAATTTGAGAAACAGTTCTGTTCTTTGCAAATGGAGGATCTGTTTTACGAAATAAATGTTTGAATGCACTCTGGGTTGACAATGGAAATATTAAAGATATAATTGGCCTTTTTAAGTGTAAAATTTTATCTTCAATGTTATCAATTTTGTTTATTCTTCACAGCATCTTGGAATGTGAAAAGGTTTCAAGTATTGTGAGTGTGTGTGAGGAGAATGAAAACGAGCCTCAGAGGTGTACAAAGTCTAATATAAACAAAAGATCTGTTTATTTTTAAGACAAAACATAAAATCATATTAGGAGTAAGATTTCAGCTAAAAAAAACAAAACTAAAAAGTCTCCATATGCATCTTTAAATTCTACTTCTGATTGTATATAATAATTTTTTAAAAATATACCTATGTAGAAAATTTGTTACTTCACTTTGTTATATTTTTTGTACAAAGCATTTTTTTTTATGAAATCAATTTGCTTATGTGTATTTTTGTAACTTTATTTTGAAAGTGTATTATTACAAAAACAGAACCATTCTATAAAAGATTTTTTTGCTATCTATATTTTTTAAAAAATTAATACATTTTTATAAATCCAAAAATTGAATAATTTCACTGTATTTTTGATAATAGCATCTTTATTATAAAGTCATTACTTTCTTGTATGTTTCTATACACATGCCTTTAAATTTACTTAAGGTACTTGTTTTTATAAATCAAGTTGGGATGCAAAAGAATTTTCAAAGAGTAATTTTCTTATAAAAATATCCATAATATTAACTTTTCTTCTCTTTTAAAATATTTATAAACATGTTGTTTTATAAAATTTAAAATGTTAGTTATGCATTGTCATTTTCAAAAGTTGGCAGGTATCGTATTGTTCTGTTAACTCAGTATAAATCTTGCCAAGTTGACATTTTTTCAATAGCATGCACAAAATGTGTATACAAATAAAAGCTATTTATTTTAGGTTTGCCTGGTAGCAACATTTTGCAATTACCACTTTCAGCTGTCTTAACTGGAAAAGTATCTATCAATCAGTATATTTTATAAAAAGTTATGTTTGTTTTAATCCTATCACATTATGAAAGACATTATTCTTCCTATTTATGTATCAAATATTAAATCCTTATTTTTGTATTACCAGAACCATTTTGAAAAGATATTAAGAATAATTAAGAAATACACAAAATTCTGGTTGCATTTCAGTTAAAGTGGCGTTAAAGTTATATTTCAACGTTTTGAGCCATATGTATCATACAGAAAGGTTATATAAGCATTTTCTAGACTTGTCAAATAGAAATAGTTTTGATTCAGATGTAAAGGATCAAAAATATCAGTCTCCTTACAGATTTTTTAAAAATTGTAAAGTATGCTTTATTCTATAATTCCTCATAAAATACTTAAAAAGTTTAAAATTAAAATAAAAAATTACGATATAAACTATGTTTACGACCTTTTGAAAGCAATTTGATTTGTCTTTGAGCCATTATTACTAATGCTACATTTGAAATATGCTAGTGTTCACTGTTTGCACAAATAACCAGAATCTCAAATGCACATCCACACCAGCATTCCAAATATCTTGTCTTATTACATTGCCAAAAAATTTGCATGGGCACAATCATTAGTTACCAGGATGTGTCAGGTCATATATGTATGTATCAGGCTTTTCTATTTTTTTCAACCCTTTCATTTTTTTTCCCATATTTTCTAACAATTTTCTGTTTTTGGACATCAATTTACAGAGATATAACTAGTAAAAATATCTTTCATTTGATATTCCTTCTGAAAAATATTTTGATGAGATTTGCATTTTTTTAATATTTCTGAATTCTTTAAATTTGTTTCATTATTTAAATACTTCTTTTGTGATTAATTATTTATATTTTTTAGTAGATGTCAATATCAAAAATGGCATTGATGGTATTCATATGACACTTTCTCGTGAAGGACGACCTAGTGGAGAGGCATATGTTGAAGTTGAAAAGGAAGAAGATTTTACAAAAGCTCTTGAAAAACACAATGATCACATGGGACATAGATATATTGAAGGTAATATTTCATTTTATATATGTTATGTTAAATATTTTTCATGTTCTTTCAATAAATTTTTAAATAATTTAGTGTAACTATGTCTTTTGCAGTTAAATACTTCAAAAAAATTCAAAACCTGGACTTTCTCTTATTTCTTTACTTTTAGTCAATACTTTTTTGTTTATTTTTTACTATTTATTTTTCATGTATGAAAATATTAATTTATACTCATATTAAATGAAATTGTTTATCATTTCATATAACAATGTGATTTCAATACATTGTTTTTAGTTTTTAAATCAAAAAAAAGTGAAATGGATTGGGTAATCAAACGAAGCGGTGCTCATCAAGAAGATTCGCTTAATGATGGTTGTGTAAGATTACGGGGTTTGCCATTTGGTTGCTCAAAAGAAGAAATCTCTCAATTTTTTTCAGGTGAATGTTATTAATATGTAGATTATATTAATAATTTATAATGAAATTGAAAATTAAAGCTTATTTATACTTATAAAAATATTTAGTTATTGTTTTAATTGATTTAAGTTTTTTTTTCTTTCCCAATAGGTGATTATTTTATTTGGTAATAAAACTTAACTGTTATTATAAAATGAATTTCTAAGTTTTATGCCTTTTTTTTATTACATTGTACCTTGTTTTCTTATAGTTATCATATTTCATTTAAAAAATTTTATAAGTACATAAACTTTTTATATTGTGTTATTTTTATATTATACATCAAAATGATAATATGTTAAATTTTATGGGTTTGTATTATTTCTTTTAAAAATTTTGTTGCTAGAAATATTAACGTATTTTAAAAAATATCAAATTGTTAGCTATGTTTATCAAGAAAAGTTTAATTGTTTTATTTTTATGTTTTATTGTTTTCTTTGAGTAATGTTCATCAGCATTTGATTATTAAATTTATTTTCATAATTAAAATAAAGGTATATGCATTTTGAAGATAATTACATTAAAGCTATTTCGTTATAGAAATTTTTAAGTTGAGTGTTATTTTGTATGAATCTTTGTAAATTTTTGAATTTCTTGATTTCACAAAATTTTTATTAGGTATTACAAAATTAGTATATAACAAAGCTAATGTGTAATCCTTTTGTACGATATAGGAAACTGAGGGGAAGAATCACCTATTAGAATTTGAAAATTCTTTATAAGTAAATAAGAATCAATGTGTGAAATTTAATATGTTGATTCTTTTTAATGAGTCAAACTAATGATTTGTTCTAATTATGTTCAAGGTAACTGTAAAAATTATTAATGCACTTTTTAAGAATTTTTTTTGCCAAAAACTTCAAAGTAGGCTTTTGTAGATATGTTTAATTTTTTAAAAATTTTCTCATATGAAATTGTATTTGATTTAACATTATTAATATATGTTTTTGAATGAACTCTTTCAGTGTTTCTGATTCTTTTCAGATAATGTAGTTTCAATATTTTCAAAAGTTAATGATTAAATTAAATTTCATGTCAAGTACAATTGATTGAAAGTTTCATTCTTTTGGATTTTTACCATGCTGTATAAAATTTTAGTGGGGAAAATTTTAAAGTAGTCTGCTATAACAACTTAAGCAAAATTATGTACTCGTAACTTAATCTAGAATTGAGAAGAAATAGTTCCTTTAAAAGTGTAAAAGGGGCAGAAAGCTTTGTGTTTATTTATGCATAGGAAGTCAAATTTCTTTGAAAGAACGAATAGGTGTAATGGAAATAGGAAATCAGTGCAAATACACTTGTAATATTTCCAATCTGTGAATTAAAGTTATTTGTGATTTTTTTTTAAATTTTTTATTTGTGTCTTATTTACAATATTGTGTTATTGCATTATAATTTTTAAAATTTTATTTAAATGTATTATTTTTTTTTTTTTCTATGTGTATGTTCATTATATCTAGTATGCTCCAGTATTTTTTAAAAATATGTTTTGATTTTATTAAAGTGTGATTTTTTTTGAATAAATATTTTGTTTTTTTTTAAATGTTTTTTATCAGTTTTCTTAATAGATGAATTGGAGCACAATTTGAGACTGTATGTAACTGGATTCTTCCAATTGTGTAATTCTTTATCATTTATATATGTAACATCTTATCTATTAATAATGTATCAATTGGGTTGGATTTCAATTGAAGGGTTGGAGATTGTTCCCAATGGTATATCGCTACCTACCGACTACCAGGGGAGAAGCACTGGGGAGGCTTACGTGCAGTTTTCTTCAAGGGAAATAGCTGAAAAGGCGATGGGGAAACACAAGGAAAAAATTGGGCACAGGTGGGCACCACGGGCTACCCTGGCGGTGTGACTCCGTTTTTTGGGCCTGTTATTTTTTAATTCAATAGATTTTCTTTGTATATCATGGTATGAGTGAAGCTATTATCTGTTCAACTTTTTGTCCTTTATTGATTTTTTTTCTTTCATATTTGTATTGTTTTATTCTTTTCCATTATATTATATGTATAATTTCTTGATCTTTGCATTAGAGGTGAATTTTGAGTCAATTAAATGATAATTAATCTATTAAACTCTTGATATTCTTTAGATGAAAAATTCTTACTATTTCTCATTATTATAGGAAATTCATAGAGTTGTTTACTCTTTCTCTTTTTTTTTTCTTTCGATATTAGAAACTGCACATGTTGCCAAGAGTCAAGATACAAGTTTTCCAAATCTCATTTTTATAAAAATCATCGATTAAATTTGTAAAATAAGTTTTAATGAAGCATATGGTCATAATAGTATCTGAAAGTATTGTATTTAATTATTTAACTTTTTGAAGGAAAAAAAATCTTTAGTATGAAAGGATTTTCTATAGTGAAAATTTTCTATTGGGGGGAGGGGAGTTGTTTATTGTTGTTTAAAATTTTTTAACACAAAGTGTTGCTGCATAAAGTAAAAGTAATTAACTTAATTCATTAAGGTTGAAGCAATTATGTTTTTAAAAAATGATTTATCAAAAGATATGACTACTAGGCAGTGAAAAGTCTCAAAATATAATTTAATGTATTTGAAAGAAGTTTGAATCTGAAAGTTTCTTTTTTAAGAAAAAACCCCCATTTGTTATAATATTTTCTGAAGAGGATTTTCTAGCTCTGTTTATGCCAAAACATGGCGACACTAGTATATATCAACTTATTATGAAATAGTTTATAGTAGTTGGGAAAAGATTTTAGATTACCCTTGCCAGAGGATATCTTTATTTAAAGTCTGTATATGATGTCACTTTTTTGTCTTTTCAACAACAAATTAGGAGAAATTTCTGAGAAAAAAGGAATCTTTCCATCAATCCAACATTGTTGAAAGAGAATAATCAAAAAAGATGTAATACTGGTGTGTACTGGATATAGAACTTACAGTTGAAGGATACTAATACACGTGTGTTTATTTTGAAGATTTCTAACTCATCTGATTTTTTAGTTGAAATTCTCAATCAGACTTTTTGTTATTGAAGTCAATGATATATTTATTGGTAATGCACTGCTAATTGGGCACCAATATTTTTGAAATGAAAGCATTGAACCATTTTATTTACTATTGAATCAGTTGGAATATTGGTTCAAACTTAGCAGACAGATTATAATTCTAAAATTTTAAGATCTCTTAGAATTAGAAATGGGGTTGCTACACACGTACAATTTTCACTGTCTACCCAAATATTGAACAAGAATTTTCTCTAAACTAAAGTGTTACCTTTCATGGATTACAACTAGGCTGGACAAAATTAATGTGGCAGCATTTTTTTAAACAATTTATAAGGTAATATTTTTTTTTAAAAAAAAAGATTAAACTTCTAGATTATTTTTTTCAAATATTTCTTAAAACTGAGTATTTAAGTTTTCATAAACACATAACAGACCTTTAACGTATCTAGAGTACATGCGACTTAGATTCCATGAATTTATCTACTTATTTTCAGAAGAGTAAATCTTCAAATTGTTATTTGTATCTACCTTTTCTTTTAGAGACCTGTGTTCATAATTTTTTTTTCTTCATAATTTAAATTTAATGTATAACTCTTCAAACATTTAAAAAAACTTAGATGTAATTAATTTTTCAAAAAGATATTTCATATAGATTGGAATTTCTTTTTTCAATATTCTATTTGTGTTAATTTCGATATAATAATTTTTGCATTTAAATTCTTTTAAACCATTATTTTTATCATTTTGCTAATTATGTAAAGGTTTCTCTCTCTCTCTCTCTCTCTTTATTTTGCAATTCCTGTTAGTGTTGAAAATTCTGATTATTTATATTACCTAATAAACTTGCACATTAAAAAAAATTACTTCATTTTTGTTAATGTAACTTTAGTTTGTACTACTTTTTTTTTGTAATAACCAAGTATTTATGAATTTCATAGAACTTTTCCCATTGTTTTCTTTCTGTTTTGGACACAGTGTTTTATTGTACATTTTTAATTTTAAGCCAAATTAGTGAATACAATTACTTGCATAAATGAAATCTCTCTCTCTCTCTCTCTTTTTTTTAATTCCTACATTAGAATTTTTTTTCTTCTGAAATTGCAGTACTCTTTTTGTATATCTATCTTATATATATATTATATTTTCAGTATTATCACACTTAATTTCAGAATATATTTGCACTCTTATCTGTTAAGTATTGACTAAGGATTAAGCAAATTTTGATGCTCTTATAGGGAAAAGTGTAAGTAGATGCACTGTAACTTGTTCAGAATTTGCTTATCTCTAAGTTTGGTCAGAAGTTGAACAGAAAATAGATTCCTGTTGTAGAACTGACATATTATAATTTAGTTATTTTTGTTACATATATAATTTTATCTCCATCCCAACCATTACTATCATGAAAGTTCACTTAAATATGGTATAGTTGATGTAATTCTTAATCTCAGGAATTTAAAAAAATCTTTTAAATTCACAGTTCATATGAATGATAATGCAAAGATTCCCATGAAGTACCAACATTGTCTATGACTACTTTTTCAAATAAATACAGTCAATTTAAATGAGAAATTAAAATTCTAGTGTGTGTGTACGCACATACATATATGTGTAAGGACTAATACTATATTTATTCATATAATGGAGCTTAAAACAGAAACTTTTTTACCAATGAAAGTATTAAAAGAAAACATTAAAAATGGGCAGGGAAAAAATCATGTGTTATTTTAGATACAAATATCCTGATTTTTTTTTTCAAAAATTAATTTTCAAAATGAAGTTTTATAGTTGAAACTAAACTTTTTTTTAAATGCAGCTTATTTTAATATAATAGTTTTTGAGTTTCATATAATAGACATTTACTTTTTGATGTTATGGTGAAAGTTTTAATTACTTGATCTTTTTTTTTTGAAATTTAACTGGAATTTTTCAATTTAAATTAATATCTGATGTTCACAGGGTATGAGTTATTGAATATCACTACTATATATAGAGATACTAGCACAAGAGAATTAATGTAAATTTCTTTGATAATTGAACATTTTAATGATGTTGATAGAAGTGGTTGGTTTTATGAGATCTGTTTCTACTTAACTATGTTTTATTTTTATATATATATATTTTTTTGTAATTTTGAAATAATGTGATATTTAATTCATTTATTGTACAGATATATAGAAATATTTAAAAGCAGTCTTCAAGAAATAAAAGTAGCAGTTGGTATGAGTGGTTCTAAAATACGTCCATTAATTCCTAATCGTCCTGGACCATATGATAGATCTGATCGTTTTGGAGGCATGATGAATAGATATGGAATGGGGAGAGGTGGACGTAATTATAGAGGTTAGTTGTATCCTATAAAAAAAATCAACTACATTGAAGAATTAAAATTTTCCTCTTTCAGTTTTAATATTGGGTACAAAAGTAAATTTTTATCCTGAAAATAAACTTATCAAATAATTCTTGAATTGGTAAAATGTAGTATGATATTTCTCCACATTAATTTTTGTTCTGTGCAAATTTTGTCAAATGTATGAACTGCATATTGCTTGAGAACTTTAAATATTGAATATATATAATAATTTAAAGATAACATTTCTTAATTTCCATTCTTCAGTCTTGTAAAATGTTTTTTTTTAATCTTAAAATAGGGCTCTAATATAGACATTTTAATATTGAATAATGTTCATTAGAGCATGAAAATAATTTTTGTCAAACTAAGTAACATAAAAACTTATTAATATTTCCAATTATATAATGAATTGCCCTTTTTCAGTCTTATTTGTGTATAATAAGTAATCCACATAATATAAATCTTCTAAAAATTCTTAAAGAATTTTTAAATGTTATTTGATATTTTTTTGTATTTTAGACATTCATATCTTTAAAAACTTATCAAACATATGAGCATGATCGAATATTAATATTAAATACTCTGCAAAAATGTGAAAGGATTTTTTTTTTATAGTAAAGACATATTTTTTCAAAATCTTGTGATAATTTCAAGTTTTATTTTGGAATTTTCAAAATATTGTTTCAGGTTTTATGGATGATGAATATAATGGTTTTGCGGGAAATTATGGGAATGGATATGGTGGTTTCGGATATGGAGGTGGCGGCTTTAATAATATGGGTAAATATCAATATTTTCTTTCTGATATGTACTATTTGTTATTTTAATAAAATTAAGTAATGTGAACAATTTTTTTTCTTGTTTTTGGAAGGTCATTATTTCTTACATATTAATATTAATATCTTCATTATTTTGTTCCTATGTGTGCATGATTTGACAATCACTATTTTTCTAAAAAAAATTTTTTTTCTCTTTTAGGTGAAATATTTATTTTCAAAATAAGTATTTTGACTTTTGGGGAAAAAATAAAATTTTATATTTAGTGAATAATGGATAGCAATTTCAAACTTGTTGTTTTTATATATTTATATTTTAAAAAACTCAGTCTTGTTTTTCTTTAAGAGGAAGTAACTGTTATATAAAATAGCTATCCAAGTTTTTTGGTTATTGGTTTAATGAAAACATTATTTTTGTGTATATTTTATATCAGATTTAAATATTTTCCATAATTTCCATTTTCTAAACTGACAAAAATTTCTTTTTGTTCTAAAATTTAAAATTACTCTTTATTGACTCTTGTGTTACTATAAATGCAATTTTTCTTAGAACAAATGATTATCCCAAAATAGTTACTTTAGCTTAAAGAATAATTTTTATAATATAATTTTTCTATTTGTTTGAAAATTAAATTAATTTTATCTTTATTAGATGGCTATGGAGGTCGCATGAATAATCCAATGAATGGACGTTTTGGAGGAGGTTTTGGTCCAGTTGGGGGGAGATCATATGGAGGCACTGGCCATTGTGTTCATATGCGAGGTTTACCTTTTAGAGCTATTGAGCAGGATATTTATGATGTAGGTTTATCTGTTTTCTTGTAAGAATAGAAGCTAGGATTAACTTGTAGTTATTTTGTTATTGTTTAAAATAAGTTTTCTATCTTTAATTTTTAAGCTATTAATATTTTGTTGATTCGATTTTTAACTTAATTTTTTATGAGTATTTGAATACTAACAGCATTTTGATGTGTTAAAATTATGTGTTTTGATGTGTTATTTTTAAAAACATCAACGAAAATCTTCCATGTTTTTATCAATAAGTTCATGTATGGAAATTCTAATTTGGTAGCTGCCAAGAAAAGATTTTAAAGTATTTATAGGATTTAAAATGTAACCATATATTATACAATTGAAATGTTTTACTAGAATATGTTAACTATACTTTAGTAAAATTATTAATGTTGCTTCTTTTTAAATTATCATTTATTAGAACAGTCAGTTTTAGAAACATTCCAAATATTTACTAGAGATAGCTGCTGTAACACTTTTTCTACCTCAACACATAAATTTTTGTAATTAAATACATATTTCAGAATAATTTTTTAGGGAAGCAAAAAAATACTGTATTTAGATATAATCTATTTATAATGCTTACTATTTTGCTTGTCATTAAAACAATAAAAACATTCATTCCAATTCACTCCCCTAATTTGTACAACATAAGTATTATAAATGCAAGATTTTTTTTTTTTATCTCTGGAAATTAAAGAGTTTTAACTCTTTTTTTATGATGTGTACTCATCTAATTTTTAAGAATTATTTTTGATAGATGATTTCTAATAACATTTTTACTTTTAGTTTTTTAGGCCTTTAAATATATCACCGGTCAGTGTTCGTTTGAGAAATGACAGAAATGGCCGTCCATCAGGTGAAGCTGATGTTGAATTTGCTACACATGAAGATGCTGTTAAAGCTATGACAAAAGACAAAGCTAACATGCGTAAGCTATTTTCAATCCAATACTATTTTGTAAATTGTATCACCCTAAATTCACTTAATACTTAAAAAATATCGATTTCATTTCATGCATAAAAGAATAATATATACTTAAAATGTAAATAACCTGAGACAAGTTTGCTTTCAAAATATGGGTAATTCGCACTTATATTTCTGAATAATTTTTTTAATGAAATATTGTTAATATTAAATCTTTTTCATTCTCAGTTTGATTTGAATTTTTCAGAGCATCGGTACATAGAACTTTTTTTAAATTCGTCCTCAAAACCAATGGGAGCTGGTTCTGCTCCTTATGGTGGTGCTGGTGCTCGTTATGGCGGTAAGTGATAATGTTACTTTTTAAAATATAGGCTGATTTTTCTGAATAATATAATCTCTTAAAAAAGGGAGTAAGAGAAATTCAGAGAATGCAATTTTTTTGTTTTATGTTGTCTTCTTTGATGCTGTATTTCAATATTTGAGTATATTCTTAGATCAAAAAACATTAAACAGCTGTTTAATGTAAAAAGAAAAAGACCAGCATTCAGAGTTGGTGCATCGCTACGCCTCTTTTAAGGTGGATGTGTCAGCTGCTCCACTATCGTCTAAAACTTGGCTCACTGCTGGAAACATTATTTTATTTTTTGGGATTCTCAACTTTTTCCTAACTGATGTATGACTGATATTAAGTATATACTACTGAGAAAGTTAAAATGGTATATTGGTGTAAAAGAATCTTTCAACGTGATCAACAATGTTCTCCTCCAACACAATGGAAAACCCCACATAGCTGGTGTAAAGCAAGGAAAATTAAAGAGACTTCACTAGGTAATACTTAAAGCATTCTCTCCTTAGTCTGGACTTAGCACCTTCAAAATACTATTTGTTTGGACCTTCAAACAAGATCTAGGAGGATAAAGTATTTCATTGAAGTAAAAAAGTTTGTGCGCTGCTGTCTTATGTAATTTTACCTCTCACATTTTTTATAATAAAAGAGTAAAAAGCTCATAGTTTGTTGGAAAAAATATGTATATTTAAAGTAAAAAAAACTATATTTATTGAATATTTTCTAATTTTAAGAATAATAAATGTTAAGATTGTATATATTTTTCTTCCTAAACACATCCAGTTCAAGAATTTAACATTGATAAAAGATTAGGGGAGGGATCCTTTCTCAACATTGTAACTTTTCCTCTTATAACATTGTTTAAAATTTGAATATCTCAAGTACTGGAGATCCGAAAACCCTCTAAGAAAATTTGTGCATTTCCTTGTTTAATTGTTAATTGATGAGTTTGTGATTAGTAATATTCCTTAATTTTGCCATTGCTTTAAAATGGTATCATTGTTTATTATACTTCTTTAAATTAAATAAAGGTTTAATGTTTCTTATTTTATGACAATTTAAGGATTTTTCTTTGCCTTTTAGGTGGCTATTACAGTGGTGGAGGCAATGGAGGTTATCAAGGGCATGGAATGAATAGCATGATTGGGGGAAGCAATTACTCAGCATTTTAAAATAATGCTTAAAGCTCACATCACTACTTTCTTCCCATTTGTACACTAACAATTCTGGGCATTCCAGTGTGATTTATTATTGAAGTAGCGCTCATCTGTCACCACACAACTCAACTCAATGTTTTTGCCAAATCATCCATTGTGGTATATTAGTATCACCTTGTCTTGTCCAAAAAAATCCATAGATGAATCACTTGGGGTCATTAAGTGATCTGTCACAGGCTTGTAAGGAATTCCAATCACTTGCTAGGAATGCTGCTGTTGTTGTATTTTAGATTGTTATTGATTTGTAAGGCAATATATATATATGTAAACTGGTTTGGTTTGTACTAAAGCAGTTTGTGATCTAAAGTGCAAGGACAATTTTTTTATGTATATATGGTTCCTGACTGTCATGTTCTCATTACTTTTTTAAGACCACTCTTGTTATTCATTTCTATGTAACGAAATACATTAGTCACTCAGTTGTATTTTTAACTTGAATAAGTTTTCATTTGAAGCAATTTTGAAAAGTTTAATAAAATATTTTCCAATTACTTTTTTCTTTTATTGTATAAAATTAAATGGTTGTATTACAGTGTACAAATCCCATTTTGGGAGATGGGAGAACATGGAATTTCTGTGTGTGTTGGGGGGGGGGGGCGGCTAGGATTATATATAGTGAGCTTAAAAATATTTTTTTTTACCTTACAAAAGGCAAACATTTTAATCTTCTGCAATAAAGGATTTTTACATGATTAAACCTACAAACTTATTTCAAAATAATAATCATTAAAATTTTTATCTGAAAATTTTATGAAGCACTTCAATTATTTTTTAAATTTGTATTTTACTGGCTCATACAAATGTACTGCGGATAGTTTTAAACTGTATTTATTGTGATCGTTAATATTTAGTTAATATGTGCATTGAATTAAATACTTAACTATATTACTTGATGTCTAAATTTGTATTAAGAATACTTAAAACAACATATCCAAAAAAAAAAAATGTGTTTAAGAAAAAATTTTATAGTTTAATAACAAAAATACATATATGTAAAAAATAGTTATATTTTTTCATTAATTAAGCTCATGAATTGAACAACCTAACCATATAAATGAATTTACAAAAATCAATGATAAATAATGTTTGATGTAGTAAGAAAAAATGCTTGCATTATGTATATAAAAAAATACAATATATTTTTAATTAAAGTACAGGAATACCTTGCTTAATACTGCTTCACTCATTGTACACCCTACTATGGCACAATTAATATAATTTGAGTAATAAATTTCAATGAGTATTTATTGATACATCTTTATGTGGTTTTATTATATTTTGCACCAAAATATTCTTGCTGAAATCTCCCCACTTAAATAATGAATTAGAATGACCAAAATGATCAGTGCTCATTAGTCAAGGTCAAGCATGATGATTAGTGTGTGTACATACTGGATCCCTGAAAGAAATTGCTCAATGCATATACATTCCACACAAAGATAAATTACATCAAGATTATATGAAGATTTATAAGATATGAAAAAGAAAAATTAGCAGACATTAGGAAAGTTGGACATAATTTAGGCTTTGATTCATTGGATGTTGCCATGAATCATTGGACTATCTGTATTCAAACACTGACTCTTTATGATAATTTCTCATTGCCACAGAAGAATGAGCTTACGAATAAGAAAATTTAATTGAAAAAAATATGAAAGAAAAATACCAAACTTTGAATGATTTTGAAGAATTATTTGTTGGCATTGACAGAACAAGTGAGATGATTGATGCAAATGAAAAAAGCAAAAATCAAAAGATATTTTGTGTTATTGCATGTTGTATGAAGAAGGAGGGGACTGGTGCAAAGAACATTGGTTGATTTTGGTATTTAAAGATTTTTCATTTGTAAACATTAAGCAATAAGTTGATTCTATTTACTCTTTTATTATTTTTCATTAATTTTAGGTAAATCTACATAGGCTTTTGTTATGAGAAAATTTGTACAAAATGGGAGCAAACACTGGTCCGCAAGCAACCACCAAGTTTACTTTGATTGCATTGTAAAATTTGCAATATGAGTAAAATTGACAAATTACTTAAGAAACTTAATAACTGACGAATATAATGAGATTATACATTTTAGCTGTAACTGAGGCTTGAGATTTATGTTAAAACAATAAGTGATTTATAAAAATAATTTACGTAATGAAATAAAACTTTTAAAATAAATAAGATTTATCTATAGCTCTAACTTATTGACAATAGTTTGCTGGTGTGGATCAAGTTTATTAAGGAGAATTATCAGTAGAGACATCAAATGCTTATCAGTTAACTTGAATCAATAAATGTTTTTTTTTACGTGAATAGTTTCATAAGTAAAAAGAAATCTGCAACAAATTTGTGCAGCTGATCAACTTGTGGGTGAGGAAGACTTACAAAATTCTAGGAATGATGGATTTAAATATTTTTCTTTAAAAATATTTCTCCACTGCAAATCAATGATTTCTTTTGAAGTTCTGGGGCAAAAATTTTGGTGTTTGCAATTGTAATAAAATTTGAAAAATTAGACTCAGATTTATTTTTAAAACATTTAAAATTTCAGTTGGAAAATCTACTGGAAGTAGAATCATCTCACTCACCAGGTAGTACCAAAAAGAGACTTGGAGCATGATTTAAGACTATTGTATATTAATATGATATGTTTTCTTTATTTTTTTTTTTTTTGCCTTTGGGATTCTGTGGAGGATTGAGATTGGCCCTTATGTTAAAAAGTTTGGAAATCCTCTACTTTACAGCAAAATTATTCATTTTTTGTTTAATTTTAAGGAAATGTAACAAAAGAAATTTAGAAAGTTTCACATAACTATTAATTCTAGTCTTTTTTTAAGGTTCAAGGTACATAGAAAGAAAGAAGGGGATGAGTAACGAACTTCACTACTAATCCAAAATGCATGAAAGAAAGATCCAGTTGTAAAATTTGCAATCTATATAGAACTTGAAACATAAATGATAAGTTCTGCAGTATTAATTCAAACTATGTATTTTAGTTATAACAGAGCTGTGAACACTTTTTATGGGGAGGGGGGGGGCATATTGTGATCTGTTTTTAAACTCTGCAGTTGTGATTTCCTGCCATTTTTTACTTGAAATCAGAATGCCTTGTTGAAGAACACAGAAGTGCCAACACAAGAGTTATAGGGTCTGTTGCACAACAATCTTGTGTCAATCAAATCATTTAAAATTCTATCCAGGAGGTGGAATTTTCATCAAGCATTCAGTACTGTGATTATTTATGAATGCACAATGTTTGTGGTCGCAATGGTGATTTGAATGCGCACATGAACAAACAAATGACACAACATTGTCTTTCCAGAAGAATCAATTTTTTGACTGGTGACACCATAATGGGAGATAACATGACTTGTATTATGCCTTATTGAAATGTTATTTCAATAATTTTTTTCTTGTACGTATTTGTCCATTAAATTTGGCTTTGATATTTCTTGCCTCTCATGATGTATTTTAGATGGTCAGCAGTGTGTTGTGTTTGTAAGTGAATCCTGCTCTTTTAAAGATTTGTACTTGTAAAGATTTCTTTTTCAATTTAAATGAGAAAGAACAGGAATTATATTTATGGATGACTGTACTTTTTATTTGGCTTTTACAGGTAATTTTTCTAAGATGCTCAGTGAGATAGTAGTTCCCTCTTTTGTTAATAGTTGAATTAAAAAAAATCCTTTAATAATTTGATTTAGGGAAACGAGAATTCATTTAATGATTTGATTTAGGAATTGACCCAAACCAATATGGACTCGATTCATGACGTCACATGATAAAGACAAACATGTGTTCTCCATTGAATTCAAAACAAACATTAAACTAATTGTACTTGTTGTTCTATTTGTAAAACTCAGATAAAAGTTCATATTTGGGTAAAGATGTTTAAATGCTAGGGGGGGGGGGATTTCTTCAAAAAGATATTTTTAAATTAAAAAAAGTCATATATTTTATGTTCATACTTTTAAATAAAATGCATTTTGTATACATATGTACTTTTTAAGAGAAAGTTTCTTCAAAGAGCAAAACTTGGCAACACCGGAGCGCGTGAACTGATTAGCTGGAAACACTAGAGAGTTTTTATGGTGTGACTGACATCGCATGAGTTTTTGAATTGATTAGCTAGAATCACGTGGCTTTCATTATCATGTGACTATGACGTCACTGAATTGAGCCCATTGTGTTAGCTATGATGGATCTGAAGGAATTGGCATTTCACAACCATTCTCTTAAGTGCCGTAAATTCCCAACTTTTAACGCACGCTTATGACACAAAAAATAAAATCGAAATTTAAGGGTGTGCGTGAAACGCTGGGTATAGAAAAAAAAAATAAATAAAACGAGTGATAAGCTTAAAAATTTTTTTACTTCTACATGCATTCAAATACTATTTATTTACAAGAAATGATATGCTTAATGAACTAAAAGAGTTGTACGCGAGTGGTTCTAAAAGTATACTTTGTTTCAATCTGGGATAATACCTCTAATAAATGGCTTCAAAACTTAAAATCATTGTATACTAACATTTCATTCATATGGCAAATATACCTAAAAATTAAAAAATCCAGCTTGAAAGTATAGGTGCGCATTATACGCTGGATTTTACGGTTTTAAACTATTAAAAGTAAGGAAGAATGAGTATATATAATTTTGCTCTGTCATATATTTTTATATTTATTAATTGTAATTTTATCAATTTAATGCCTTGTTAATTGTAGTTTAATATGTTGTATGTAAAACACATTCTTATTCGGTACTCGGAAGTGTTCCAAAATGTGTTAATAATAAATTATAGTTTTAAAAACATGCTTTTATAGTAAATCGAACTAAATTGTAGCTTAATCTTATGGTCGCCAGATGCAGGATGGGATCTAAAATGGGAAATCGTTAATCCTGATCAGGACAATGGAACAAAATTATTGTATTATCATCGATCCTTGACAAGTGAGCAAAATTTCGAATTAATCTTGACTTTTTAAAGTGAGTAAAAATTAAGCCCAAAAGAAGTGAAGGTTATAAAGGAATTAAAAAGGATGCTTGTGGAACGCGCGCGCGTTATTGAAAATTATGTAGCTCACAGTTTTTCTTTATCCTCCAAGAATTTTGAATCCATACATATCTCTTCTATTATCAAGTTGTAGCTGTTTAAAATGTATTACCCGTTTCTGTAATAAAAAAATCTCATGAATGTCCCTTACAATTTGGTTAAATTGATCCGACTGATTTTGGAATTCTAAATAAACTCTCATACAGGTTTCTACTCACCGTTACTCAGAGATAGCTTTATTCATTTTTTAAGTGGTCAATTATATTAAATTTTTAATCATTTTCTTGTAAGCTTATCAATGGATCGATTTTCCCTCAGGGTCACATTTAATTTTGTTTTTATTATTCATCAGCGACATGGTGGATTTTTGGTTTGAAAACTATTCATCATTATATGCAGGATGATCAATGTATTACACTACTGGCCATTAAAATGTCTACACGAAGAAGGCGACATGCTACAGACGTGAAATCTAAACGACAGGAAGGTGCTGTGATATGCAAATGATTAGCTTTTCTGCGTTTAAATGAAGAAATTTTTAAACTGGTTTCTCATACACAAATTGCATTTGAACGTTGTTGCCTGGTGAAAAGTTGTGATGCCTCGTGTAAGAAGCAGACATGCGTACCAGCACGTTTCTGAATTTTATAAAGGTAGAATTGTAGCGGACCGAGATTGTGTGCGATTTATCTTATCTCAATATCGCTGCTCGCGTCGGTCGAGATCCAATGACTGTTAGCAGAATATGGAATCGATGGGTTCAGGATGGTAATACGGAACGCCGTGCTGGATCTCAACGACTTCCTATCACTAGCAGCCGAGAAGACAGGCTTGTCACCCGCATGGCCTGAGTCAAGAATTGGGGTCGTTTGCAAGACAACAAATGTCTGCACGAACAGTTCGACGACGTTTGCAACAGTATGGACTGACTCGGAGACCATGGCTACGGCTACTCTTGACGTTGCATCACAGACAGGAGCGTCTTCAATGGTTTAATCAACGACGAACCTGGGTGCACGAATGGCGAGACGTAATTTTTTCATATGAATCCAGGTTCTGTTTGCAGCATCAAGATGGTCGCATCCGTGTTTGGCGGCATCGTGGTGAACGCACATTGGCTGCATGCATTCGTCTTCGTCATACTGGCCCATCAGCTGGCGTGATGGTATGGGGTGCTATTGGATACACATCTCAATCACCTCTTGTTCGCATTAAAGGCACTTTGAACAGAGCACGTTACATTTCTGGTGTGTTACGACTCGTGGCTCCACCTTTTATTCGAGCACTGCGAAACCCTACGTTTCAGCAGGATAATGACGACGCTGACGTCTCTGGGAAATGGAACGCGAAGCGTTCCTCCATCCCATATCGAAAGTGTAGATGTGGCCTGATGTGGAAGGGCCTGGCTGGGAGAGAGTTTCCTGATTGGTTGTGGGATCGTGGCTAAAGGAAACAGTGAGAGTTGTAACTTGGGTTTCGGCGGGAATGTCCTGATGTGTGATGACTGGAAAGTTTTTGATTGGTCCATGGCACTGGGAGAGTAGGCACCTTATTGGCTGCACTGATGCATTGGAACTGAACAAGTAGGAGGGGTCTAGAATGCTAACCTGTGTGGGATCTTATGAAGGAACTTAAGTTTAAAGAAATAAATGAAATTTACGAGTAATTTAGAGAAAGTACTCGGTCACTCGCCACTCGGAGAGACTAAAGTAATTGTTAGGGGGGGATAATAGGAGTATTCTCCTAGGCCTTTTTACATCTGGCTCTGGATAGTAGTTATTGAGTTTTTGAACATTTTCGTTGTCAATATTAGAAAGATTATTGAAAAAGGAAATAGCCAGCTTTTGTATATAAGCTTTAAAAGGGGGAATTTGGATATCATTATAAATAAAGGAGTTTATAGTATATCTATCTGCTTTTACAATATTTCTAATCAACGAGTTCTGAGCAATCTCGAGAATTTTTAAGTTTGAATCTGCAGCATAGCCCCACACAGGCGCACCATAGGTGATAATTGGTCGCAAAGCAGGATAATGCACGACAGCATGTTGATGATGACTTTTCTTGATACGGAAAATGTTCGGCTGTTTCTCTTGCCTGCATGTTCACCAGATCTCTCACCAATAGAAAACGTCTGGTCCATGGTTGCCGAGAGACTGGCTCGTCACCATATGGCAGTCACTACGGTTGATGAAGTGTGGCATCGCAGTGAAGCTGCATGGGTATCTGTACCTGTACATGCCTTCCAATCTCTGTTTGACTTAATGCCCCGGCGTATAAGTGCTATGATTGCCAAAGGTTGTTCTGAGTACTTATTTCTCAGGATCTGTGCACCCAAATTTCTTGAAAATTTAATCACTTGTTATTTCCAGTATAATATATTTGTCCAACAAATATCATTTTGTTATCTGCATTTCTTGGTGTAGCAATTTTATTGACCAGTAGTGTAGATGTGCTGTTGGCAAAGTATTGTTCAATAATTTGTTTTGTAACTGAGAATAGGAAAAGTGAATTGTTGGTGGTATGTATACATGTTGACTCGAACAGATAGGTGCCTAAATCATACAAAGGACGTACAACAGAGCTTCTGCAACACTTATTAGGAATGCTGAATGCAATGTAGTGTCGTGGGTTTTTCAATGATGAAGCTTCAATGATGCTTTAGTAGTTTTTTAAATCACGGTCACACACAACATAAAATTAATTTACATTTTGTACAAATTTTTGGTTAAAATAATAAATCTTCCTAGTTTTTTTTTTAACTTGTTTAGAGAAAACAGAAATGGGCCAGGATAGCATCCATCACATCTGCCTTCTGCAGAGACAAGATCTCCACTCTTAGCTCATTGGTGATGCTTACCAATCTCTTCAACAGTGACCGAATTCCCAAATCTCCACACCGAGCTACTTGGAGAAGCTCACCTACTTCTCGTGTTGAGGTACAGTCACCGAATCCTCTCTTGTGTGGCACTCACGCAGGCACAGTACCTCGGATCAGTCCTCGTTGCCACCTAGCGTTCTAGAACGTTGTCTAGAGCTCGTTACAGCAACTATCTATTCTTTAATATGGTGGTTCTTAAACTTTCGATTACCATGGCACCCGTTGACGTTGACCCTGTCCCTGAATTAATATTTTTGATCGAAATACAGCTTCTAATAGTTTGTTTTCATTGACGGCAATTTAGTGATCTAGTCTCGGATGGTACATCTTTAAATTTTTCTACGAGGCCTTTCAGAGTATGTAAACGAGGGAAATCTGATGATAAATGTGAGACCTTCGCGGACCTCCTAGAAAAACATTGGGGACCACCTGAGGTCCGCGGACCACAGTTTAAGAACAGTTGCGTCGATAGCATCATCCAAGCAATGTTGAGGAGAATTTTTGTATTTCTTTTTCGGTGCGCTGATAAAAGAGTCCTACTATATAGGAAGCCTGTTTCGTTCAGCAAGATATCCCTAAGGCATTCCAAACATTTTCAATTGGAATCAAATCTATGATCAGTCGAGAAGTTGGGTAGTCCTGAACAATACCAGTGATACGACACTTTTAATTATCGTCCACACATCGGAATTGTCTCCAAAAGCATCATGTAAAAGATGAATATGAAGCAACTGGATTTGAAGCAACAACTTGCGGTCGCAGTTAAGACTGTCATGCTCCAATTAATATTTTTAGTAAATATTGCTACGAATTTTGTGTAAATAGTGTAAATAATTTGTATTTGAGTGTTTAATGCATTTATATTACTCTATGTTATGTTTATTGCATGCTAAAATTGTACCATTCACAAGCAATGCCGCTCCTTACATTATAATAGTGATTCAATGAGAACTTGGCGAAATATTGGCGGTAGAGCCAAGTTGGCATCATTTTTGGCGACCAAGTTGGTGGCCGATTTGGCGACTTTGGTGACCATTTTGGCGTCATTGGCGACCAGTTGTCGAGTTCGGAACCCTCTGGAATCTTCTAGAAAGTAGTAGATCTCTCCACTAGTGTCACGTTCAATAACACGAGCTGTTATATTTCTGGAAGTTTCTGTCGCTCCTATAAAAAGATGCTCGCCTGAACGGCGATGGGTCTGGATTAAACCAGCGAGTAGCGGGGATTGTTTTGACTAGCGATTAGCTTGGCTGTACTTGTGAATAATCTTTACTTACGCGTATTTTTAAACGCTGATTATTGTGTTTGATTGCTGTTGAAGGTGGGAAGATCTTCGGATATTTATTCTGTGAATATTGCTGCTGAATCCTGTATTTAAAGAATTGGATTTTTGTTAATAAATTCGCATCGCTCTTGAAGAACTGTTTATTTTCTTTGTGATTGTTCTGCATAAAATCCACGAACCCTCGGATCTACGTAACAATATAATGATTTTCAATAATACAGAGAAGCAGACGTCTAAAGAGCAGCTATCGTCTATTCAAAGAGCCGCGAGCCATGGTGTACCAACCCTTGTACTAAAACGAGAGTAAGTTTATTCCCTCCTCCTTCTTCCATAAAAATGTTAAATTTTTTTTAAATGAAAGAGATAATTTATAATTTGATAAGTTTGAATTAAATTTTATTAATTATATATTTTTTTCACATTAGAAGCTATATGTGTGCCAAAGTTCGTAGAAAATTTGTAAAAAGATGCAGAGTTTTCTGGGTTAAGGCTTAGTTGAGCCCCCTGATTTTTTTGGTGATAAAGAAATAACCATGTTGTTTCAAAATGGGGCAAAAGTACTAAAAAAAATTGGTGCCGAATCAGGGGGTTCGACTAGGATCCAACCAATTTTGTGCTAAAAAATATACAAAAAATCATTTAAATTCTATGCATTCATTGTATTCAATCAAACATATATTTTTATTCATAATTTTACAAATAATATGAAAAACTTATGTTTGTTAACAAAATGATAAAACGAATTGATTATTATAGTATTTATGTATTATACGGTCAACCAATTTCGTAAAATAAAAATAGGATGCCAAATGCTGCCATCGTTATTATTGCTTAGGAACACAAGTGGGAACGGTTTTCCACTATTGGCTGCATATCGTTTAGTTTTCATTAGTCTTTTGATTTGAAGGCCAAAGTGCAGAATTGGCCACTGGTTAGCGCAATTTATTTTTTTGTGCTTTTTTCGAGATTGATAAGCGCGCCAATTGTGGTAACCGAGTCGATTTCGGGACTGTGAAGGCGAGATAGTATCAGCGCATTTTTGCGCATGCCCAGTATGTTTTAGATTGAGAATAGTTCCGTATTTGTTCTGTGGTTGCCAGCATTATTTTTATTATTTTCTTGTAATTTTATTTTTTTATTTGTTTAGTACTTATTATTATTTTTACTATATTATTTTGTACTTATTATTATTTTTACTGTATTATTTTTCTATTGTTATAGTATATTACAATTAGTTTATATTTGGGGCGGATGTCTATATTAATTTCAAACGATTTTCGATTTTTTTCTCTAACTTAAACATTTCCATATGCGTTATCGTTTGTTGTTTCGTAGCATTTTTGTTTCTATCTTTTCGTGGAACATTTAGAAGAATATTGTCAGATTTTTTTTTTTTTTTATTCTTTGGGTGTGGATACGTTTTTTCAAGGTAAATTTTTTTTTTCACATAAATTTTTACTTATACTCACAATGGCCATCAATGATATTAGTATTGTTGCAAATGCGGATGAATGTATTTTGAAGTATGGATATTTTAAAAGGGTTTTTTTCTGTTTCCTGTGAAGGAAAGCTGTGTTAGAATTGTGCGTGAAAAACGGTTTAATTGGATTGTCGTAACTGTGAGAAAAGCATGAAATTGAGAGAAAGTAAGGGTAATAAATTAGTTTAAAAAAACTAAAAAGCACGCTTTTATAGTGAATCGAACTAAAAAATAAAAAAAATAATTCTTAATATAAGAATAAAATGATTAAAGAGAACATTAATGTCATTGGGGTAAAAGCGTGGGCTGCTTTGTACTACATTCTTACACTAGCTCAGCATTTCGGAATATAGAACTAAGAAATTATAACAATTAATATACAGCACCCTACGCTTTAACCCCAATGACATTAATGTTCTCATTAATCATTTTATTCTTATATTAAGAATTATTTTTTTAACTTTTTAGTTCAATTCACTATAAAAGCGTGTTTTTTAGTTTTTTTAAACTATAATTTATTTTTCATTTTTTAGTTCAATTTACAATAAAAGCCTGTTTTTTTAGTTTTTAAAACTATCATTTATTCTTTGTTGAATTTATCTAAATAATAAAAGTGTGTAAGAAGAAATATATTAAATGTCAATCGTTTTATCACCTTTTAAAAATATTGTTATAATGTTATTCGTATCATCACTTCTAAACATATTGCTTTGTTAAAATAAAATAATATTTAGCAGTTAGAATACAAATTTATCATCTTTTAAGCGCATTTCTATAATCTTAATTCGTATCATCACTTCTAAACGTATTGCATTATAAAAATAAAAAATATTTAACAGTTAGAACAAAAATTATTTTTATTCACATGCACGAGTCTTTTTTTTTTATTTCCATTTTCACAGAAAGACTACGCACCCACCGTACCTTTTTTCACATAAAGAACACTGTTTTTGTTTTATTTTTTACTAACCAGAAGCCTATTTTGCGGTTTTAGGGTTGCACCTTAATCTTTTAGTTGCTAAATCTGGAATTAGTCGCCAAATCTAGAAATGGAATATGGAATTAGTCGCCAAATCTGAAAATGGTTTATGCAATTAGTCGCCAAATCTAGAAACGATACAATGAATTAGTCGCCAAATCTCGTAAATCC
Organism: Trichonephila inaurata madagascariensis; assembly: GCA_019973955.1. Taxonomy (NCBI): domain Eukaryota; kingdom Metazoa; phylum Arthropoda; class Arachnida; order Araneae; family Nephilidae; genus Trichonephila; species Trichonephila inaurata. Next base: position 273,434 of record BMAV01013953.1, read on the forward strand.
TTAAAATCCTGATCAGGACAATAAAACAAAATTTTGACATTATTATATTGTCATGGGTCCTTGACAAGTGTGCGAAATTTCGAATCAATCTGACCTTTTTAAGTGGGTAAAAGTCGAATTCAAATATTCTATTACATACAAGTGAAATTTATAAAGGCGTGTTAAAAAGGCAATAAATAATGGTTTCAAAAATTGTGTATTTTAATTTTACAGTTTAATTATTTAACTAAAATTAATGTTTATTTACTTTTTAACTAATTTTTCATTAATAATTTCAAGTTTTAGAAAGTATTTTAATTTTGCAATGATTTTCGATTTTAAAAGTTTTTTACATGATTTTTGGGATTATTTCATTTTCCCGCTATCTTGAATTTCCCGCTCTTGCATTACGTCTTCTGGAGAGGTAGCTACTCTGAAACACGACACACGAGAGGTTGCCAAGTTGGCGATCTTTTAAAATCTCACCAACCAGTGGTCGATTCTGCATTTTCACCGATTTGAAAAAATTGGTCGATGTATAATATGCAAGTACTATGTCAACGTATTTAATACCATTAATATTGTTAAATTAATGGTATAATACCATTATTATTGTTCAACTAAGTGGATAGGAGATATATACCATAAGTAAGCACAGCTCCAAGAAAACTCAATACAGTTACTTTACTCATCGATACAATATTCCAAATGGTTAAACTGACTGAAGTCGAAATAATCTTAGACATTAAATGGTGACATATATCCAGTGGAACATTGGGTACAACGTAATATATTTCTTCCTTAATTTTATCCGCACTCTCCGAAACAGAGTTAGCAAACAAAATTTCAAATAGCAGTGCTGCGAAAGATGATCCACAAATAATACCAATATTCAAGAGTGAAAAAAATCCTTTTCCAGTGAAAATGAAGACGTGCAAGAAAATTTTACTCATGCATTGTAGCATGCATAAGAAAACTTGATCGGAAAAAGTGTCATCAAACATGATCACAGCTTTTGTTATTTTATTATGTAATTTCAAAAGCATTGTGTAATCGGTACTTTTTTTAAGGAGCTTACTGTATTCCTGAAATGTTAACTTTAATATATGGCACATTGTACAGTAATAAATGGCGAAACAGTTCATCCAGAGATAATTTATGTCTGTTATGAAAGAGAATGCAAAAATGAACGAGTTTGTTATATTGTCAGGAATTTTCAAGTTGTAAGCAAATTCATTAAGAAAAAAAGTTTTCATAATTTGATTTACAGAGAAGCATCTAGCGACTAGACTAGATGATATAATTGTAATTGTAACGGAAAAAATATTTAAAAATAACGCATACCATCTTACTTTTACCAAATTCTTATTTTCTGTTAGTAAAAGCATGGAGATTTCTCGTATAGTATTAGTAATCTTTGACAGCTTTTTCCTCTTCAAGAACAAAGTAAGTCCTTGGATGATTCCAATAGCATTTGTAAATGTGATTGACACTTTTGTAGAATAAGTATCATTTTCACTGAAAACTCTGCAAGGGGAAAATAAAAATATGATTTTGAAGCATATGAGAAAGTAGAATACCACTCTGGGAGTATGCTGTATGATTGAACTAATGTACCTATTTTTAGGTTTAGAGTAATATTGAAAGCCATATAACCATAATGAAAGAAATATAGGTTGTAAAATTCTTCCAGTTTGAAGTTCTATGTCTCCTTTCGAACTTTGATTCGAATATTTATTTACGAATGCATTTTTTGCGCTGTTTGGTTGTTCAAAATTCTTAACTTTCTTCATAAGTTCTACTTAAAATAAAATTTTTTTATTCCTACACACTATTTGAAGAAAGTAGTGCATGCACAATAAGCAACATATATATTATATTTACATGAGAATCTCAAGCTGTTTACTGTCTTGGTAACTCAAAATTAATCGATACATAAATGTCCGATGAAAGTGCTGCTTTTGTTGGAACAAATTGATTCATATTTTGTGTGACGTGAACCTTTTATTAAAAATCTGTTTGGCTACGAAAATCGATAATTATTGGTTATTTTCCTTTTTTTCCCGCTACATTTGGGTAAACCTAGAATACTTTTTTAAACGAGATAAAAAAAAAAAATAATAATAAACAAGGCCATCATTTCTGAGGTAGTCTTAGGGGATTTTTTTAATCTACTTTTACATTGAAAATCATTAAAAACTCCCAAAGAAAACTTTTTCAATCAAACAGACGGCCTTTATGTTTTGAATAAATTATATATATATGTATATGTAAGGATAATTAAATTAGATTAAAAATTAAATTCCCTACCTAGTAATTCACTTTTATATTACCTCCTCACCTCTTCAAGTATCAAACTAATGACCCATTTATTTCTTCCGAACATATGGCCTAGCCAATAAACATCTCTAATTTCAGATCGTTATATTTAATAGCCCTATATGTCAGCATTAACTTTCAAGAGCACTCATGGACGCAGCGATCGGTTTCTTAAGTGTTTAACCCACTTAAGATTATTCGGTGGCGTTCTTTTCTCTCTCTGCCTCTTGCGTCAGATGATGTGTAAATTTGATCAAATAAAGACATATATACGATCAAATAAAGATATATATATATATATATATATATTCCCTGTAAACAATCTGAAATAAGTTTTCCTTTCAATTCATTGTAAAATCTAGTTAATTTTTAAAAGAAGCACAAAGCGTTGCGTTTTTAAAGCAAGGGTATGAAAGATATTCATGAAATTATTACAAAAGATTTCTTCTAAATTATTCTCTGAAAAAGGTTAACACGACTCAATTTCGTGGCGAAAGTCTGAGTAATTCAGCCTTTTTCCTAGTGTCTACTTAAAAAAAAGGAATCAAAATATTTCTTTCTATTTAACTGAATAATTTAGCTGATTCTTAACACTAGAGGTATATAAAAACATAAGCCTCAACGAGTTATATAAGGGGTATCGTAAAGTTTAATTAATACTAAGAAATATGTGAGATATCTGGATAAAAAAAAACCTGCATAATAATTGATCCTTATGAACATGGGATAAGTTATGGCAATTAATGCTGATTTGTTTGGTTTCAGAGCACAGTTGAAAGTAATGCTCAGTATGGAGAAAATAGAGGCTTGCAGCGTGATTAAGTTCCTTCATCTGAAATATTACAGAGCTACCATTAATCCACGATGATCATTTATAGCAGGGTTTCAACCCTATGCCCGTGGACGCCAATGTGTCCGCCAATGGCGTAGCGTGGGCTTTCGCCACCGTGGTCCGAATGGAAATTTGTAGCCTCTTTATTTTAATTATTAGTCAAGAAAATTAGTAAAAGTAAAAAAAAAGCAGCTTTAAATTTTTTTTATTGATTAAAAATGCACTTTTCGTGTTTTTTTCATAGCAAAATCTTTTATACAATTGTCAATATCAATATGCACATCATGTTCCATTGCCAGAATAGCTAAATTTGTTAGCCTCAACGTAGACATAGTCCATCTGAGATAATATTTGATTAATTTTAGCTTAGAGAAGCTTCTCTTGCAACTGAAATTACTGATGGCAAATGTTAAAAAAAATCTCAACATTTTGACAATGTTTGATAAGCCATCTTCAAGTTTGAACTCAATAGTAAATTTTAATAAACCCAGAGAGCTGGACCTAATGAGTTCTTTTTTACTGCCTGGGTCTGTTGTAGCTACGAAAGCTTGTAGACGTACGCAAGTTGGAATTCTTTATTAGAGGAGCTTGATCTAAGTTCGTCCATGCTCAATATCACTTCTGGCCTTAAAAAAGCATATTTTTGTGCTAGATTCTGCAACTGTTGGAATCTTTCTCGTATTTCAGCAGCTACTCTGTCTATTGAAGAAAACATTGTTAGCCTCAAGTTATCTTCGTACGACAACTGAGCATGTTTACTTCCGTCGCCAAATGTATGCTTCCTCCTGATTCGTCTTGGGGGTTCAAAAGAAATTTCAAACTCTTCACATAAACTTTTAGCATATATTAAAGCGTCATCCATGAATTCTCTCGTTTTGCTTCTGTGAAGGTCTGTAAAGCACGTATTTTTTTTAGCACATTGATGGATATTTAGTCCCTCTGTTTGCAAATAATTTTGAGCATCATTGACTTCACACAGTACCGGTTGCCAGAAGTCTAAGTAACATAAAAACGAATGCGATTGCATAGCGATAATAAACTTCCTGCATCTATGCGTGTATTACAGCTTTCACTCGTTTCAGTCAGTTTCGTCGCGCGGGCGCAATTTGGAGTTAAAAATATTTTTTGAATTTAAATATCGCGGTGCTTGCCGTCGCGCCTTTTTCGTATGCCGCCCGGGGCCATGGCCCTCTCTGCACCCCTAACGCTACGCCACTGTTGTTTGTGAAACTATTTTTGTGCGCCGTGACTGTCCGTTATATACTATATTAATATCAATCATGGCCCACGAAGTTCATCATATTCTTAGAAATGAAATATAAGCCATAAAATTATTGTACTTGCAACACTGTTTTGCTACCACTAATACTGGTAACAGAATTATTCAGGAAGAAGTATCTTCAATTGAAGATGAGATTCTAAATATCCAGACTGATATTGTATTAAAATCGGGAGGACTTAATGAAAATATTTGGAATCTCTAGCTGAAATTAAAAAAATATCCCCTTTTTGAAAAAAGAAGCTTACAAATTAAAATCCTGTTTCGTGGTTCGATGTATTCATGTGAATCGTTGTTTTCAACAATGAACATAATTAAATCAACAATCAGATCTTGACTTAATGATAGCAATCTCGAAGATGTTATAAGATTGGGAATATCATCTTATAACGCCTGACTTTGAAAATTTAGTGGATTACATGCAATGCTAAAAATCGAATTAAATGTAACTATTTTGAATTTTTTTTCGCTCTCTTTTTAGTGTAGGATATTATTTATGATGCTTATGATTGCAATAAAATAAAGAATTATTAAGAATCACACACACATTATACTTTTTTTGAATTGCATCCGCCAACAATTCTTGTTTATCAGATGTGCCCAGACGGGATATAAGGTTAAGAACCTCTGATTTATAGAAATGATAGCCCTTTGTATGATATTGTTGCGAGGTGTAAGAGATATTTTTTCAAACTGGCCCCGTGTCTCTCACTGAAGATCCAAGAAGTTAAAGACGAATGATGCCTGTCACAATGAAGAAAATAAAGGACCTTCTCTTTTTAGGCAGAAGAGAGCAATCATTCAAACGATCATAAGTGAGATTGATCTTAGTTACAATGTGAGCGACTTCTCCCTGAAGTCGTTCTCTCACCGTCCTGCCTACCTAAGGGTGTGGGAGGAAACAAAGCATGACCAGAAACTTCCATAATAATAATAATTTTTTTTTTATTCAAGCACACTAATCAACCACAAGTTAAACCACAGGAGGAAGCCCTAGGAGTGATATACAGAAAGCAATAAACCATAAGTGAACAAGCGCAAGTAAACAGTTCAATTTAACCTAATCAATCTTAGACTATGAATTCTCAATCTACCAATTTAAGTGGCAAACTCCGTTCTTAACTCCCGTTGTGTAAATCAATTAAATCTCACCTTCGTTACGCTGCAACAGATTCTCCGCTCCTTCTTCCTTACAATTACCAAACTGACTTTATATACTCTATCTAATCTACATATGAGGGTTTCTTAAGAGGGATGGCTGTGAATTGAACTCGAATGCTAGCCCAAAGATTCCCCAAGAGGATTAGGGAGAAGGTCGCGTAAAGACCCGTCACAACAGTACTGCTTGGAAAATTATTCCCAAACTGCACATGTCAAGATGTATCAGGATGCTTCGCTCTATGATTATCGACTCCTTTTTGGAAGCAACATGGTACGAGGAACTCAGGTTGTGTACTATCAGGGAAGATTTTGGAACAAGACAAAAATGACTTTTTCGGTCGTCTGTTAACTGTAAATTGATCTATCCACTGACCAAAAAGAGATGAGCAACTTACACTCCCAAGAATATTAAGGTGCAAAAGGTTGCAGTGGAGGTCACGCTGTCAGTTTTTTTGGACCATTGGGGTTAGGGCTTCTTTCCTAGGAATACGGGTTCCTGGGACATCGTAAAATTTTCCTGCTTTTGTATTCTCTGGAACTACTCAGGGCTGAAATAATCTGAAGTAGCTAGTTTTAAGTGGACTATGTGGATTTCGATTTCCGATATAAATTTTAGCTAACAGCACGGCTGCAATTTGTGATCACTTATCCCGAATTCCTTGGAAGGAGAAATGTCCCCCAGCAGTGCGGTAAGAGTGTAATAAGAGAAACAGTAACGCCCACTAGGGCCGGCTCTAGCAGTTTTGCTGCCCCGGACAAAAATGGAAAATGCCGCCCTTTCCTTCTTTCTCTCTCTCTATATATATTACTTTAAGTCTTACAAAATTCAAAATAATTCGTAATTAAGGGTATAATTAATTGTCATTATTTCAAACGAGTGAAATGTAAGAGAAGGGATTGTCCATTTGAGCAGGCCAATTTCTTCGAAAAATAATCTACTGAAAATGGAGATTACAAGCGTTTGTATTAACTTATAGTAACTACACTCAAGACTAAAATAAAACATCTCCTGTGGCTCTCTATCTACCAAAACCTCTTATTATCCTTGTCCCCTTTTAGATAACTGACACAGAACATCATAAGGGTTTAAGGAATGTCCGTTGAGTCCTCACTCCGGGATGGGGAGAAAGTTACCAGTGAAAGATGTGGGAACATATTAAATTTCATGCTTTAACATATACTCCAGCATCGAACCATTCAAGTTTCAACATAAAAGAAAAATGTCGTTAAATAAACATAGAGCAAAATAAGGAAATAAAATACGTTAAATGAAATACCAAATTCACACACCCAGTAATATTCCAGAAAATATATCAAATTTTTTGTCACAAAAAAAAAATGTTTTTCAATTTCGATCCAAGTGCCGCCCCAGGCAGGGGTCCGGCCCTAGAGCCACCCTTGCGCCCACACGTAGGGTCGGGGAGAATTTTCACAGCTTGTCGTAGGAAAGTGACCTATTTGTCCCAATCAGTTCCTGTCTATCGAACATCGCTTCGCAAACTAAAAGCGTTTAGTTTCTAAAGAAAATTATCACTTCGTAGGCTACTAGCACGACTATTCTGATGAAATTCTGATATCTTGATTTACGCTGTTAACATAAGTACTTATACTTGAAACTGTTAATTATTTGATTTATTTTAAATTATTTTTTTGGATATTAATCTTTATTATAAACGATTTAATTGAATCAGCGGTTTGAAGAAAGGAATAAGCCCCCAATTATTGGGGAAATATTTGAAAAAAAAAATCTCACAACTTTTTTTTATTTGTCTCTTTTCTTAACCAAACTTTTGTGTGAGATTCTTACATTAATATTTAGTTATTTTGAAGTAACAAAAATATAGCAATTTCAGAAACCAGAAATCATAACATAACATAAACGCAATTATTTATTCATATATATATTCTAATTGGAATATTAGGAGTTTTCACTTCTATCGTGTGGTCATAAACACACATACACACACTTTTTTTAAAGTTACGTTAATCACGAACGGTTATTCAATAAATTTTGTATAAATTAAATGGAATTTCATACAGTTTTTGGAAGCAATTCTAAGCAATTTTTAAACTTTTTTTTGCGATGATTTTTATTGAACATTGCTCGTTTAATAAAATTCTGTATTTCTACACTTAAAAAATAATTTCATAACATATTCATATTCATCGTGCTTATAGAAGCGTCGAAACAGAATAAATGAATTGTATGTATGAAACACAACAGCTGTGATTAAAATGAAATTATTTAAAAATTATTACAAAAAATTATGAGATAACTAAAAAGTTTGAAACACTAAAAAGGTCATTTTTATTTAATGAAATTCATTTATAATGAAAAAAAAAAATTAAGATTAGTAGTTAAGTACTTAATAGAAATTTGATGATTAGGAACAAAACTAAGAAACAATGATAAACAAATATGTTTAATATTTACTTCTGAACACGAAAAAATAAAGACCATTTTTTCTGCTGGGCCGCGTTCATATGTTAGTTATTTAAAGCGGGCCACAACATGAGGATAAATAGGGGAGGGGGGCGGAGAAACGCTTTAAGATCAGGATAACATTGGAAATTTAAAATGTGGAAAATTGGTCAAAATATTATAACTCCTGTTTTGCTTTTTTTAATTATTATTTTTTATATTTTTTTATTTTTATTTCTAACACTAAATTAGAAGCATTTAAGAAGCACTCCTTCACTTCTGCATCAATAAACGGTTTCATATGATTAACAATAATATAACGAACTTCATAGGATGTCTTTGTTACCTCTGTGATATTACCGCTGGTAAAACACTTTGTTGCTGTTACAAAGATTATTCAAGAAAGCCTATTTATCACCTTTTGAAAGAGATCCTCGAGGAAAAGTGTCATTGAATGACTAAAATTTTTATTGGGATTTTTTAAATACAGCACTTTCCTGACAAATCAAACAATTACTGATCCATGCTTGTTTTTCACTACAAAATAGCCAACCTCCCAATCGTCTTGTGTGAAATGATTTATTTTTTTCGAATTTTCGCTTGCAAGATATGAAAGATAGTTAAAAATTAGTTCCACCCATAAAATTGTCACTACTCCACTGTTGCTTGTTATCACTAACCGTAATCGTTTCAAATAGAAAAAGAATATCAATTCGTACCGGTACGACATCGATAACAAAAAGAAAAAAAAAGCAAAATTGATATATTTAATTTCCTTAAAAAGAACTTCCCACCAAATTTTTAATACAATGTTCTTAAATAAGTAAATTTCTCAGAGTAATGGACCATGACCGGGCCACTTAAAAAGGTTCGGTGGGCCGCAGGTTGAGTATCGCTGATATAGGCGATACCAATTGCCGCAAGTAATTTTGACTCGAGTTTCCTCCTCAGAGGGAGGCACCTGAGCTCTGAGGATGAGAAATTGAACTTAGGAATTTAATTTTGCCGAGGGCACCCAAGCCAAATGGGCACTCCAAGGGATTTTTTACATGCCGCATAATCATACGGCATGGCCTCTGTCGATTTTCTGCATCATGAAAATCCACCGACTTGGGCCGGGGTCAAACCCGCAAACTTGGGTGCAGAAGGCCAGCGACAAACCAACTACGCCACCCAGTCGTCTACGAAATATGCAAATTCTCTTTATTTTGAACACCGGTGTGTTATACTCTTCCATATACATATACATATAATTCTGTGCCATTCAAACAATATTAGAGAGTTTCTCTCTGCCACGCTAAAAAAAATAAATTTAATTTTAAATAATTTATTTTTTCGTTAAGGTATGAAATTAGATTTCATTTATTGTATCTGTATAAATGAAGAATTATTTTTATAATGTCAAATCTATGTGAATTGTACTAAGAATCAAAGCAATTTTTTAAATCAATTTCAGAAAATGCACACAGAAGGGTGCATTTTAATTCAGAAATGCAACAGAAAAGGGTAGATTTGACTGAATTGAATAAAATCACATTTACAAAAAAGAAATAACGGGGGAGAATAGTAGTAAATAATGTAGAATAATTAATTAAGATACTTAATGCCTTTTACGATAGATCTACTTTCAAAATATCTTACAACAACAGGTATACTAATGTTTCAGAAATCCTTAAGATTTAGTTTTATAGTTTTCTTGAAACATAATTTTTTTTATTTATGCTGCATAACGTTGCTGCACGTTTAAACATTATTATTAATTTTAAGGTGAATTGTGGCGTGGGTCTTCAACAGTCTGTAAGTCATTGTGACTAGATCTAACCGTGTAAAAGTGTACTCTATCCTGTTTTTTTCCGCAATGGTCATAAATACTCCCGTTGACGCGGTGTGGAAGTTCGGAGAGGAAATGGCAGCTCAGGTGTCGTTCTCATCACTTTATCATTCAAAATTGCGAGGTACGTTGCCAATAGCCGTCGTGCTGCTTTATATTGCGATGCTGATAAACATTTATACCCCCTCTACAAAAGCCATAAAGAAATCAACCTTTGACAACTGTATATCGTAGGTAACATATATTAGGTGCACGTGTTTCCAAACAGTTATTGCTTATAATATCATTTTATTAAACATGAGGCGACAAACGTCAACTCATCACAGCAACAACACAAGCAATGACATACAGTTAACAAAGTACACATGCAGTTACAGTTATTATGACATCCCCCCTTTAAGTTATTAATGATATAACATAGTCATTCAAATAAGATGGGGGCTTACAAACACGGTTACTTCTTCTTTGGACATTACAGTCTGACTCGTTACAGTTCTGTACATTTTGGAGACTTACAATTGCTTCTGAATCAGAATGGAAAGTACTTATATCATTGGGATCTGTTTCTGTATTAAAGCGTGTGTTTGATTTTCTTATATATTTTCTATTACGTCTTAAAATATTGCGAGACTGATTTTTAACAAAATATGACCGTGGATGCAATGAATGCTTTGAAACTATTTTAGCCGATTCCCAAGTTTTGTTTTTAAAATTTAATATTCTGACATTCACTTCCTGCTCAAGTTCAGGTAATGGAAGAGCAGTTTGCAGTTTTGTCATAATGTAGCTTTTGAATGTGTTTTGCCTTTATATCAACTTCTCTCGAATGTTATTATATAATTCAGTATTTAATAATTTATTTGAGGTTGGTAATTTAGTTTTTAATCTACCATTGAACATCATTTGAGTTGGAGATAGGTCAAGACCTGATATTGGGGTGTTTCTATACTCCATTAAACCTACCAAATAATCTCTTCTATCTTCCGTTGCCTTTTTTCATAAGGCTTTTAGCAATTCCTACTGCTTTTTTAACCATTCTATTACTTGGGGAGTAATGAGGACTAATGATTGGATAATTAAAATCCCAATGATTTGCAAACTTTTTATAAACATAATTATTAAATGGTATATTATCTGATATTACAATATTTGGAACACCAAATCTAGAGAAAAAAAAAATTGTTTTAATTATTACCTCATCTGCACTTTTATTTACAAGTTCAGCAATTTCCGTTCATTTTGAGTAATAGTCTATTACAACTAGATGGATTGAAATTGCTGAACTTGTAAATAAAAGAGCAGATGAGGTAATAATTTGTCAAACGGAACTTTTTTCTTAATTAGGTTTCCGCTTTGAGCTTATTCTTCCGCCCCTTTTCCTTAATGAGGTTTTCGTTCTTCCGCATTCTTTAAAAATATTCGCATATTAAACAACAAGAGAGTATGAAAGTAAACGCCACTTATTGTAATTACTTTAGGTCATAAAGTTGGCAAATTTAACCTCTTAAAAATTTAGCTGTGTGTGTTAATTACGATTTATAAAGCAGTTAGACTTTACATTTCCCGATGTCTGATGGCAAGGGCCTTTTTACACGAGTCGTCTTGTGCCGTGCATAATAAAAAAAAAAAACAGATGGTCAGGAATTAGTTTTGGACGGAAATCGCCTGAGTTTCTTTTCACACGTGGTCAACTGGCAATCTTTGCTGTGCCACTACCTTGAGCTCTCGAAAACCACGATTTTCTCTCCACTGTGACGTTTGGGATAAGAAAAGGTAGCGTGATATTTATTAATTGAAATATCTAGTTTATTTACATCGCAGCTATTAATTACAGTATATACATTGAAGTTATTAAAAAGATTGTTGAGTTCATTAGAGTTCAAATTCTGTTGTTTGTGAGGGAGGAGGTCGCGTCCGTTCTCAGAGAAGTTTTCAAATCTACTTCTCTCTCTGCCCTCTCTAGGGTTTTCGGGATGATAGGGGTCGGTGCCTTTACATCCTGTTCGTGGGAGGAGTAGGGGGTTCCCCGTGGTGTCAAAGGTTGCCGGGGAGATGTCCAAGGCAAGACCACGCAATATTTTAAAGGTGCAGATGTTCATTGCATGTGGTGATCATTCCACAAAAGAAGCCGATTCAGAGCTGGGTGGCGGAAAACGTTATTCCACTACTTGCCTCAACTTAATGGATATTGTGAAAGATGCTCTTCACACACGGCTACTTGAGTGTTGAAAATGGAGAAAGCTTTTTGTTGCTTCTTCGGACTTAATCACTGTAGCTGAACAGTGCGACGTTAATATTCAATCAATCGGACTTAATCATTATATCTCGATAAGTCAGGCCCTCTCTTTTTCCCTAAGACCTTTTTTAAGTACACTTTGTGTACGCGTGAAAGGAATTCGCTTCTCTTCATACTAGAGGAGTAGTGACAGAAAACACATTAACTGGAAAAAAGTGCGAAATTGGTCTGATTTATCATTTTTTCCTAATCAATTGGAGGACTTTGCTTGGAGTTTTAGGTTTCGGAACTACATGACATAATAAATCAAAATATATAAAATTTTGGTAAGTTATACTGTTCTTTTTCAATTCTTATACTATTAGTTCACACTCTCCCTATATATATTTATTTATAAATCTTGTTTACATTTTCCATCATTAATAAAATATTTTCTTTTCATCTATTCAAGTTCAAATACATTTTTTAAGCTTGTAGTGGATGACACTTGATATTAATACAGTTTTTTCAAATATTAATTCATTCATTAAATTTTAAAAAAATGAATAAATAGTAACAAACAAAAATAATAGTCCAACATCATACATAGGAAGGAAAATTGTTCATTGTGTCCCTGTAGTGCAATGGATTGCACGTTGGATTTCTAATCCAAAGGACGTGGGTTCGAATCCCACCTGGGATGGCCTAATTTCTGAGAATGCGGTTTCATTTTACTATACTCCTTTATTGGAATAATTAAATGTTATCAATAAATAAATATAACAAAAAAAAACTGTTTAATGCCATTTATAGAAAGAAAAATCGGTTTCTGTTTAGTCACTTAATATTGTGATTCTGTCAGATGCATATATATATTTATATTAATTGTAACTATCTAATAAAAGAATTTTCTATGTTGACCTAAGTAGGAATTAATAAAAAAAAATTTTTTTTTTTATATTACTTGTTCATAACTATATTTAATAATTCACATTTTTCCATTTAACTGCAAACCTTTTGTACAATCTTCTATGGTTCAGAAATTAATAAATGGAATTATTCAAAATTCGAAAAATCTGAGTTAACCTTGTGATAAGAAAACAAATATGCGGGAAGAATACAAGTCTATGCTAAATATTGTTTTAGAGATTAATTAGGGTTTTTAATTGATTCATTAGTTTCATAATTCAATTCCTCTTGAACTATTAGCATTGATGCAAGTTTCCTTTAGCAGCAGATAAAATTAAAGAAGTTTGCATTGAGGATTCACTTTTTGATAACTATATTTTTTGAATTTACTCATCCATGTTTGTATTTACTAAATATAGCATTAACTTTTCCAAGATTTTTTTTTCATTGATTTAAAGCATTTTTTCGTCTAACATCAATAAATTTCCTCCATAGCTCGATTTTTTTTTTATAAAAATTTTTTTTAAACACATGGTGTTTTGTTCACTGAAATCGAATATATTGGAGTAAAACACATTATTAAAAACAGTTAAAACTCTAAAAATAAATATATATGTGCTACTTAAACAGTTGTTACTAACTAAAATTGTTGCAAATAATATCGACTAAAATGAATATCGAATGAAAAAATATCGATTAAAATGTTACAATTCTACAATGATTACAATCTCTATTTTATGTTTTAATTGAAATAATGAACGATTTTATGCTTCAATTTCTCTTCCATTATAAAAATGTTTCATTGGAAAAGAGTAAGGTATCTTTTTAATATGATAATATATTTTTAAAAATAAGTTCGTTATAGGTAAAAGCAGGTATGGATAAGAACACAAGTTAATATTTAAACTTTCTACTTTATATGATAGATTATAAAATTATAGGTTATTATAAAAATAGATTAACAGTCATAGCTGTGTGTGTGTGTGTGTGAGATCCAAATATTACAGACCCACTTAGAAAAAGTATCGTCGATGCAATTTTTTTGTATGTTGTTTTAATGAATAATCTAGGTTATCTTAAGCGTTATACATAATATGTCAGCATGAAAATGGAATAACTTATTATCTAATCAAAGAAAAGTATATCCAGGGCAAGAAAGTTCAATAAACGATTAAAACAGAGTAATTTTTTTATGATTCGAGAATTTTTATCAGGTTTTGAATTAGAATATAGAAGTGATATATCAATGAAAGAAGTATTTATGTACAATAATGCAACAATATAGAATAATAATACAATATTGAAGGAAATGTGAGCAAGCTATATTTATTAAAAACATCCACCATAAAAAGAATAATACAATTCATAAAAAGCCTTTCACTTAGACAATAATTTGTAACTAAAAACATTGTAAATGAATTCGAACTACTTAATTTTAGTTGGTTTTTCAATAAAAGAATTTAAATGTTATTTTAACACTTTCCTGTTTACTTTTGATATTAAGGTATCCGACTACCCTAAGAATTATGATTTTTCTTAAAAATTGACAAAATTCTTTTATGTTTTTATTTTTTAGGCTATCTTATTAGCTTTAAAAAAGTACCAAGTTTTTATTTTCCATTCTCTAGAACAAAAACTACAAGTGTTTTCGTAAAAGCAAACGCCGTAACTTTACATAATATGTCAAACTTTAAAATGCGTTTTACTCGAAATGTGTTTTTTTCGAAAAACTCAAACGCGGGGACAGCGATTGCTCAAAAAGTTTTCAAAATAATTTGCTAAAATTTTTTGTGTGTGTTTTGTACAATAGTAGAAGTGATTTAACCTTCAGATTTATCAATAACTGTTTTATTACAAAATTTACAGTTGCTTATGTGAATATAATCACTATTTTTTTAAGCAATTTCATATAACAACTAGGATAAAGTGCTCTAGTTTTTGTAAAAATTAAAATATCTCTTATCGTGAAGGTCACTTCAAAAAGGAATAACAAAGTAATACATCAAAATTGAAAAATTGAGAATTTGTTCATTTACTATTTGTACAGAGCGGGCCCCGTTTATGTAATTTTTTGCCAATTTTTACCTATTTTTTCCCATTTTAGTAGTAATAATTTATTTTTCTCTTCTTAATTTTAGCTTTATTTTCTTAAAGTGTACTAAATAAATCTAAAAAACACAAAAAAATCTCCATATCTCCATTTTTTTAAAAAAATGCTGTCGCAAGTAGTCGGGGGGATACCTTAATACTATTACTTAGATTAATTTATTTTCAAAATACAAAGAAATGACCGAAATAAGTTTTGAGTTTGACCGAATAATAATTTGAGTTTAATTGCTTACAAATTAGATCAGTTTATCATATTTCAGTTGAAATTTTACATTAATCAATTCCTACTAAAGACAGCTGCAGGCTAAATAAGGTTTAGGAATTTTTTGGATAAAAATGTTTTTTAATCGCAGTCTCACTGTCGTAGAGAAGTGATACATAGCTTTTTAGCAGAGTACTAAGATTTTTAAACAAATATGCAGATATT
>BMAV01013954.1:0-35613 GCA_019973955.1 Trichonephila inaurata madagascariensis
TCAGTGGTTAATAATAATCTCTATATCTCGATATTTTAATGATTAGTAATGTGTATTTTTTTTTTACTTTTCTCGAAACATGTTTTATTTTATTACTTCATCGGCAAAAGGCAAGGATGGGCCCAATGGCTACATGCAGCCCTTTGAGTATTTTTGGGGATCCCCAATAGAGTCAGAAAATCCGCATTCAACAGATATTTCTTAATTGTAAAAAGAGACTAAGATAAGACTAAAGATTTGTCTCACATATTCAACTACTAGGAAAACAAATTTTTTTTTTCATTAGGAAAGCAAAATACCTGTTTAGATCATTTGTGGAGTTTGGAGGTTGAGGTCAAAAGAAACTTCAAGATTTTAAGAAAATGAGCCTAAATTCACTTTGCTGTGTTATCTCATTTCTGCTGATATTGATGCAACTTCTGATGAGATTCAGCTTGAATTCATTAACTTACAGTCAGATCCATTAATTGACTTTCCGACTTACAACTCAGTCACAGAGAAATTAGCAATTATAAATTTGAAAAAGTTAACAGTGTTACGTATTTGGGAACTGAGATAAATAATAAAAATAAGCTGGTCCCAGAAATTTATAAAAGAATTATTGCTGCAAATATATATATATATATAGAAGTTTTATGCTTTGAAGAGTTATTTAAAATCCAGTTTTCTCAAATTAAGAATTAAAGTGCTTCTTCACAAAAGTCTTATAATATCTGTTTTGAATTACGCATCAGAGACTTGGTCATTGACTTTGCGTGAAGATGAAGCTTTGGGAATTTTCGAGAGAAAAATCTTACGCTGCTTTCTTGGTGGGATCCAAGTAAGTAGATCAGGGGAAAAACGATCTAAGTTAGAACTCTGCAAAACTTACAAACAATCTAATATTGTAACATTTATCAAATTACAGAGACTGGAATGGGTTGGACATCTGGCTAGAATGAATGGAAAATCTTTCTGCAATGCCAGGGGAAAAAAAACCTGGGAACTCCCCTTGTGGATTTAAAGTTCGAAAAAAGACCTAAATAATTTAAAGGTCAAAAACTGGAAAACAGTTGACAAAAGTAGAGATGCCTGGAGCTTCTGGAGAAAACCAGAGCCCACCCAGGTCTGTCGAGCCATTGAAGATGAAGAAGAAACTAGTAGATAAAACGTTCTTTATATTTTGGTCGACGTGTTTTTTTGAAGGAAAGTTTTCTTGCAGGGAAAAAATAAGAATAAGTACAAATATCAGTTGACTGACATTAACTTGTACACTATGGCGAGAATTTCAACTAGCAATCTCCTTCCTGATTCTAAAATAAATTGTAGAAAAATGTAATAAGGTACATTCCTCTTTAAAATGATCTTAAAATTAAATATTCTTGCAGCTGTGGATATGAAATAAGAACAATAAATAAATTAAATAAAATTACCACTACTTTATTTAACTTATATTTATTTTTTTATGGTACAATTTATACCTTTTCCAAGATACAAAAATAAACATAAAATGTAATCATTTAAGGTATTCTCCTTTTCGCATCCTCCAAATCCCAATGTGGTTCTCTAGCCAAAACAAATGCCCACCTCTAATATAAGGTATTGTGTGTCTTTAAAAAGGCAAACGAATAATTTGTTATATAAATCCTATTAGTTTTTAGTGTTAAGCCTATATTAACACTATACTATAAAATTTATCTAAAACTACTAATGAACTTTTTTTTTTTTGTGGAGTGAATTTAGATACGTTTTATTACTTATACTTATAACGATTTATTGAAAAAATAGTTCATTTGAAATATAAAAGATTAAATTCCTCAGAAGAAAGCTCTACTTTATATCAAATTGATTTCAAATACGGTGATTATAAATCGATGGTGAGCAATGCCATTTGATAAAGACAATCTCAATCACGAAATAAATTTGAACTCAGAATAATCTAAGTAACAAATGAAATGCACTTACTTTCTCTGGTGAAAATTCGTTTAAGTATCAATATGCACTACACGAATCTTTTTCTCACATAAAACACTTGAGTTCAGACCGAGTGGGGAGATATCTTATTTTCTTTGCAATTTTATTATTTTTTGGAAATCAATTTTTGAAATTCATTTTCACGAGAAGCATAAAAAAGTAATGAATAGTTGAAACTGGTAAAGAAAAAAAAAAAAATGTCAAAGAAAATTGAATCTGTCCCGATATTAAAAAAAAATGGAAAAAAAATGAAATGAATATTCAAACTTGGAAATGAATAAGGGGAATTTTGTAAACCTATTCACAAATCTGAAGGAAAAAAGAATATTCTTCTATTAGAGAGAAAAAAAAAAACGTTCAGCAGTTGCGCAATTGAATTTTTAACTAAATATTCGATATATATTTCTAGGAGTGATATTAAATTTTATTCGTTGCTTAATCGAAAAAAAATTGCTTTTATAGTATCGAATGCTATTAATACCGAAAAGTTATCATTGAGATCGATTAAAATATTCTTTTAGGAGAGACAATTTACGAAAATAAATACAAATAATGGGAATGTAATTGCATTCGCAGTAGAGTATGGGAGTGAGATAGGAATGAGTTAGTCAGGAGCAATATAGACAAATGAAATAGAGTTAAGAGGTTTAGGAAATAAATTATTATTATCATTAAAAAAAAATTGAAAAAATTAAAGCCCTTCGTCTTATAAGTTACAATTCTATACCCAATTTGATAATAAAATGTATTTTGTTCTATTCTGGTATGTGTTTAAGTTGAAATAAGTCAAAATGTGGGTTAAAAACTATAATCTTCATTTTCCAATGAATTTTAAATGAATGCAGTAAAAAGTTAAATTTATAATAATATGAAAATAAATGCAACATTTGAATTTGAACTTTCAGTTAACATGAAAATAGAATTATCTGTCATCACGTAGTATAGTATTTTAACAAAGTTTTGTTTTTAGGGTGGCTCATAATGCAGTTTGTCTATAAAATGCTATACATTGGGGATTCTAGAAAATTCACCAACAGGAGTACGTTGGTGGTTCCAATTTGAAAACATGCACCCACGATTAAATCTAAAAAATTTTAATAATAAGTCGAAAATATATCCCCCAATTAAAAAAATTTAAAAAAAACAAACAGAGATTTTCACACTTAGGGTCTTTTACAATCTATAAAGAAGACTAAAGTTTCTGTTTAATGAAATGCAAATTAGATGAAGAAATTTCCCCATTTTTGCAACATCTGAAGGGTTTATCGAACTTAAACTGTGATACCTGTACAGCGTAAATGGGGCATCTTGGTTTGGAAGTGAGAAAAATAGCCCAGAGAGATGGATGGAAAGAGGAAATCCAATACTGAGGTTACCTAGATCACCAGGCATATCACCTTTGGATTTCATCTTGTAGGGTCACGTGAAAACATTGTTTGCAATCTTCAAATCGTAACACTGAGGGAATGAAAAGTCTAATTACTCCGGTCACATTCAGAATGTTGATACTGCAATACTTCATAGAATGTAGTCAGAAATCTCGTATAGATTTGATGTTTTGGTCGCAAATATTAGTGCGCCTATTGAAATCGTGCAAGAAAGATTGTAAAAAAAAAGGTTTGGTGTTTTTTTCATGGAACATATAAAAAGCCGGAAGGGAATATCTTTGTTTATTTACAAATCATTTTTGAAGTAAAGTCATTTTTTTTCGGGCACCCGGTATTTTAAATTTTTGTTTCTTAAAAAACAAAACCTCATTAAACAGAGTGCTCATATGTACTTAATATCCAAAAGCAAACTAAAACAAAAATTCAACAGTGTATAAACCTTTTATTTTCATTTTTATCAATATATAAACATGTTACTATGCTGAGGAACTTTTTTCTCAGGATATCCGAAACGAAAAGTCACTTTTCCAGGAACAGGTCAATTTCAGCAGGTCATGTCCTACGTGTATTCTAAATCTGATTGGGTCAGGCTGAACAGATGGCATTCTTATAGGAAGAAGGCAGAAGGTCAGAGATAATTTTCATTCCGTTTTTGTTTACGGGAAACACTTCTCCTCCAGACTGCTCGATTTTCGAACTCAAGACAAAAACCTGCGCATGCAACAAAAATTTATTTATTAGGTATAGTTATAAATGAACAGCTTTACTCTTTGATTTTTCCCTTAAAGATTACGAATTTGTCAAATAAAGTTTTCGATTAACTGTATACGAAAAACATTAACACTACAATAATGTATAAAATTAAGTCAACAAAACCATTACTACTGGCACTTCGCTCACTTATCAAGAACTGTACTCTAACGTAAGATCTAAACTAAATTTAATATAGTGTATTCCACCTA
Source organism: Trichonephila inaurata madagascariensis (assembly GCA_019973955.1). Taxonomy (NCBI): domain Eukaryota; kingdom Metazoa; phylum Arthropoda; class Arachnida; order Araneae; family Nephilidae; genus Trichonephila; species Trichonephila inaurata. The sequence continues at coordinate 4,304 of BMAV01013954.1, forward strand.
CCCACCAATGGTACATAGGAACGTCCCTTGGATCTCTACTGGAAATTAAATGGGACCGTAGTTCCCAGACTGCTCTGGCTAGACCAACAAGTAGCCACTTAAAACACGTATTTCCTATGAGAGTGGGAGAAAAATCCACCCCACTTGTAAGAAATGTTGTGAACATCCAGGTTCACCGGATCACATTCTGAGATGCATTGGATTTTCTAAAGGGGATTTAACATCCGATACTCGTATTATTATAGATTTTTCCGTGATCAACAATCTTCTGGAGCTGATCTGACATATGTCAGATCGTTTGAGGATAAGAAACAACAATAACAATACAACATTAAAATTACTAGAGTACAGAGATGCTATATATCGAATAATATTTGTCATCAGGAATAAAATGTTACTTTATACCTTTAATGCTTAGAAACATGAAACCTTCTAATAAAATTTTTCCTCATTAAAATAATAATAAACATAGCCTTTAATTTAGAGAATTTATCGACGGTACTAACCTTAATAAGAAGTTCATTCGGAACACTGTTTCTGTATTTCAGCTTCCTTTTTATGTTTTCCAAGATGTAGTGCAGTCCAATATTCAGACCTTTTACTTTTTGCTCACTCGTTGTTGTTCTTGGTAGGCTTGTCGTTGATTTGAAAGGTTTTCCACTGTACAAGGTTAAAACATTTAAAGAAAAAATTATATTTATCTATTTTCCATATAATAAATTGCATTTATCATAAATGAATAAATGTTGGAATTCCCCCACAAATTCATTTATTATGTATTTTATTTTTACCATATAATTCTTGTGTGCAATGCATAAAAACCTTGCAGATATAAAAACAACAAAAACTAGCAAAAACTTTCACAATACGGGTATCGCTTCAATGTCAATAAAATATAAATATATATATTATGTAAAAAACTTTAAAAAAACTTACGTAGCAGGGCGAATTGTTTTAGCTGGTCGAATGTGATCAGGCTTATTGGGTTTAGGTGGCTTACCTCTTCAGGGTCATGAGGCGTAGGTGGTTTAACTTTTTCAGGTTCATCGGGCAAAGAAGGATTTTCAGGTTCCCCGGTTTAGGTGGCCCAACCCTTTTTCAGGCCCTCGGGTTTTGGGTGGTTAAACCCTTTTTCAGGCTCTTCGGGTTTTTGGGGGGGAAACCCCTTTTTCCAGGTTCACCCGGGAAAGGAAAAAGGTTTTTTTTGGTTCCTCGGGCCCCAGGTGGCCCGCATTTTCAGGTTCATCAGGAAAGGGAAAAAATTTTGGGTTCCTAAGGCGGGGGCCCGAACATTTTGGTTCATCAGGCAAGGAAGGATTTTCAGGTTCCTCAGGCTTAGGTGGTAGAACCTTTCTGGTTCTTCGGGCAAAGATGGATTTTCAGGTTCTACAGGGTTAGGTGGTTGAACATTATCAGATTCATCGGGATTACCCTAAAACAATTTCCAAAACCAATTTGGTTTGCGATCCCTTTTATTTCAGGCTGCCCCTGGCCTAAGGGGTACCATTTTCGAATCATCGGGCTTAGCAATTTAATTTCCTCAGGTACATCAGTAGATTGTACCGAGACATCTCCCTTTCCCCCAGATAGAAACCTTTTTCTGCGTTTTAAAAGGTCTCATCAGCTGCATCCCCCGGCTGTTTTTCAACATCTACTTCCTTTTCCCGGTGCCTCTTTCCCGTTTTTCGGGGAGCCCATTTTCACGGTGCATCTGTGGTTTGCTCCGCAGCAACAGTTTCCTGAGGGGTGTCTGTATATCCTTTTATAAAGTGGCGATATTCCTCTGGAACGCCATCATATTGTCTTTTAACTCTTGCGGATAATGCACCTAGAAAAATATTGCATTTGGTAATTTTTTTCATCTAGATTACATTAACTAGAACAGTCCCCCAAATTTTTCAATTTTGCCCAATATTCAATCAATTTTTCCTCGCACTAAAAAAACAATGCATTGAACTCAGTAATACTTTTTATATTTTTAACCCCTAATACGTCTTTAACCTTTTGCCCCGGCGTATATAAATCTGTTTTCCAAAGCTTTAAATTTCCCCAGGAAGTATATATCCCAACTTTTCGAAATACGATCTTTTCTGTGCACTGCTAGCCATAAAACTTTCCCGAAGGTTTTGGGAATTTCAATATAAGGCATTTGATATTTTTGTGGAAAGGTTTTTTTTTATTTCAGAGGGTTTGTTTTTCTTTGTTCCTTTTATTTAACCGGTCAAGTGAAGGGTTTTTTAAATTTTAAATTTTTTTCAAATAAAAATTAAATTTAAATTTAATAAATAGTTAAAAAATAAAGTTCAACAACATATAAAAAAAGTAGAATTTTTTCCCTCTTGGCGCAGGGGATGGCGCAACGGATTTTTTAACCCAAAGGGCATGGGTACCCAATCCATTTAGGGTGACCTAATTTCAGAAATTTATTTAAGAAAAGAATAAATAGAAAAAAACGAAAATTATATAGCCTACCACCATATATAGAAAGGAAAATTGCGTTCAGTTTTGCCACTTAATACTGTGATTCTGACATACGTATGTGCATATATATATATTAATTGTAATTATTGAATAAAAAGTAACAAAAATAAAAAAAAAATTTGTTGACCTAAGCAGAAATTGACTTAATTTTTTTTTAATATTACTTGTTAATTTCGAGATTATCACTAAAATCCCTTATGTTATCGCGAAGGACGTTGATTTATACCAGACACACACAATTTACGTTTTAAAAAAAAATTTTCCTTTTCTTTCAAAAAAATGTTCTTTTTGGGTTTTTTTCAAATTTGTTTCCAATTTTTTAAATTTGAATTTTATTTATTTGAATTATTTTTTTTATACTCTTAGATACATATTTTTAGAGAAAGTCTCAATGAGATTTGAATTTTTTTAAATCCTCAAAAGATGATATTTGTTACAAGGATAAAAAAATGCCTTTATAAAACGAAAATCGAGAAGATAACAATTTTTTTTCAGTAAATTTTGCCATAAGATATTTCATTTCATAGAAAATACATAAATATAACTTTATAGTTTTAATTTCATGGACAATTCATCAATATAAGTGAAACATCAAATTCAAAATTTAAGAATTAAATTCGAGTATTATTGCTCCCAAATTAAGTAATAAATAAAAACATGATTTTTTTTAATGTAGTTCAATTCATAATTACAAGTAACATGATAAAGTTTTGAAACATGGTTTTTATTCGTTTTTAAATACATAACAACTCAATTACTTCTTGATACCATTTTCAAGTTGAAATTATTCGTCATTGAAATTTATATCAAGTTACTGTCAAATTGTTTGGAATCTATCTAAAGTAAAAACTTGATAAAGTAATAGAAATAAAATATATTTATTTAAATAATTTGGTCATTTGATCGCAAAATAATTAAATTGGCTTTTTACTTTAATCAAATTACTTTTGGAAATGTCACTTTTTTTTACAGGAAAACATATCAGAGAGTTTATTTAAAATTATTATCTGCGATTAAATTATTAAAATTCATATCAGTTTATTTAAAATCCTTCAATCATTATTCGATTTCGATATCAAATTATCAGAAACAATTTATTTTTTAATAATTTAATCACTTTAAAATTCACAATTTTCACTAGAAAATTTTTTGAATAATTTTACAATATAGAAGTATAAATATCATGTTTCAAAATCTCTCATCTATGATTTTTAAATTTAAATACACATTGATAAAAAAACAGCACTATTCCTTTGATGTAATCTTTTATAGTTATTAGAAATTTGAAGCTACTTTTGAAAATAAAAATATTAATCATTCAAAATGCGCTTTAAGCATTGATAGCTAATTTTAGATAAATATGTATTTAAAGCAGTGCAATATCATTTCCCATAAAGATATTAAAACATAAAAGAAGCAAACGACTTTTTTAAGATTACTTAAATTTTTTTGGATGAAATAATACGTAAAGTAAATCTTTATACAAGCGATTTATTTGAATGAAAAAAGACACAATATATAGTTTGTGTGATTAAATTAGGCTAAGAAAATATGTTATGCACTAATTGAACTTGAAAATATGTACTATATTTTAAAAATTTCGAATATATTTTGGGTATTAAAATAGCTATTTATTTTTGAGAACGAGATTACAGTAGGAAATATGCAGTTATTATTTATGGAAATACATAAAAATAACAGTTTTTTTTTTCAATTTTAATTTTTTTTATTTGCATTATTTAATTTATAAAATATATTACTCTTATTGTATTTATTTTTATTTTATAAACAGCTCATATTTTGGTCTTTGGTAAAAACATTTAGTTTGACGTGAGCTTAAAATTAAGCTTTCACGTATGTTAAACATAATATTTTAAGTTAAAAAAATTAGCATTCAGAAAAAAAAAAAAAAGCTCTTTATAGACCAAAACGTTCTTTGCTTTTTTTTTTAAAATTTATATGCCTAAATCATATTTGTGAAAATGCAACTTTCTATGCAAATGTAGATTTTATTGAAAGTCCAAAATAAAGAAAAAAGACAATTTTTGTCATACATTAAAAGAAAGTATATTAATTCATATAGATATATGATTTTAATTTAAAAAAACAGAATAAAAATTAAAACTATCTGCTTTAATAAGAGTTGACATATACAGGTACCTATAAATAACGGAAACAACTGTGAATAACGGTGACATTTTTGAATGTGCTTCGTAAGCATTAAAATATAATAATAGTTACCAATTTTTTTTATAAGTAGAAATTGTATGTATTCTTGTAGTATGTGGTAGCATAATTAGAGTTCTGTAAGTTTTGGATTTTTTTCAAAGAGGCCAAATTGTAGGAGCCCACATAGCTGGAGAAAAGTGTGACTGAAACCTCCCAACTTTTTTTTTTTTTTTTAGGCGTTTCTAAACGTCGGTGTCTAAAGTCATGACAGCATACACATAACGCGGCAAGGCAAACTCGGCAAAGCAAAATAGTGGACTGAAAGAGAGGCTCAGTAAAAAGACCGAAAGTGGTATTGAAGCGGATTGTAATGTATAAAAAGCGAACTGCAGCTGTCAATGATTACAATTAGAAGAAAAACAGAACACATTTACGACAGAGCAGCAATTTCCAAGCCACTTGTCACGTATGCTAATGTCACACATCGTCTACAGTGGTGTCACACTCACAAAACCTGGTCGATTGATAAATGGATGAAAGTAATATGCTCTGAAGAATCATCTTTCACCTTTTCTCTACAACAGGACGGGTACATGTTTGAAGGACACATGCACAAACACATGATTGTGATGGTCTTCTTCCAACTTTCAAGAATGGATCTTGGTCTATTATGATAGGGGCAAACATGTCGTGGTTTCCTGCTAGACCAATTACTGGGGAGAAATATAAAGAAAGTTTAGCTGAGCAGGTCCATTCTTGATGCAAACTTTGTTTCCTGCAGAAGATGGGATTTTCCATGATGACGCACCTATCCGTGCTGCAGGAGCTGTTCAATCATGGTTTGATGAACACAAGGATGAAATTAAACATCTACCTTGGCCCGTACAGTCACCTGACTTCAATATAACTGAACCGTTATCATCTACTTTAGAGCGTTCAATACGGAATCCAACATCTCTCCCAGAACTTTCACAATACCTCCATGATGAATGGTATAATATATTCCTCTAAACACTATTCAGCATTTGCGATCGATTCCTAGGAAAATACAAACTATATTATACGCCAAAGGCGGTCCTACACCATAGTAAAAAAGGGTTTTTTACTATAAATCTAAGATGTTTCTCTTATTTTGATGTATATTGATTAACTGCTAAGCGACTTATAAGAAAATTTAACTAAGAAATATTTAGGGAAAAAAAATTATCGCCTGTGTCAGTTGCTTAAACATTCGACAAAGCATCTGCTTCTTATTTGTATGCAAAAGGGAAAATAAACTATATTATTGCTTATTAATTGGGGGTCGAATATTAAAGCTTCTAAATTAATTAACAAGAAAAAAAAATGGAAATCCAATTTTATTGATTTAAATGCTTATTTGAGTTTGAGAATCGAATTAACCAATCAGATGCTCTAAGTAATCTGATTTAAGGTGTTATATTTACTATTTTATTTTCTTGCAAAATAATCATCTATTTTAGATTCTAATATTAAAGCATTTGTACAAAAAAAGAGCAGTTTTTAGATACAAATATCTCAGCATATTATGTTAAAATTAATATTTAAATAGTTCTTTTAATTATGAGAAAAAATAAAACGTTTTTCAGTTTCTAATTATTTACCTTTTTATTCAAAAAATAGAAGTTAATATTTTTAATTAAAACACCCGCAATTTAATTGCTATAGTGTTTATACATCTAAAACGTATTTTTGATTGATTTCTATTTAATATATTCACATGAACAGATCAAGAATTATTATTAAATAAGTATCAATATTTTGCCCAATTGTTTTTAAAATTCAGAATCAATACAAAAAAAATACAGGCGTTATTAATAAAAAAAATTTTAAAAATATTTATGTTTTTGGCAAAAATATATGATATTATTATTAATGTTAGCGTAGAGTGGCTCTGAATGTCAAATATTGGAATATTTACATGTATTTTGTAAATTAAAAATAATGAGTTGTTTATTATTATTATCCGACATTGATTTTTAAATTTCTCTTACATTCTACTTTATTTTTTGTTATTTTAGACATTCTTATTATATCACAATATCAACATGTGTCAAAGATGTTTCATTCAAGGTTGAATCTTGTATATAATTGTGATTTTAGCTACTTTTATTACTGTTCTGATTAATAGAAATCTCAACTCTGAAATCCTTTTATAACTACATATATTGACAAATATACTGTCATGACCCAAAAAAAACCCCAAGAACCTTGGAAGACCATGGGAAACCCTGGCCATTATGGGTCCTGCCCAAGCCCCCGGGCGATGCACGTTTCTGTCGGAGCTGAAACGTCCTCCCGTCGGTGTGGGTGGTAGTTAGGAGGGGGGTGCCACTCAGGGGGTCGTCCACGTCACTTGACCATGGTTTTTGTCTCCGCACCAAAAGCCCCCCTTAGCTGAAAAAGTGGGGCGTTAATATTAATCAATCAATCAATCAACACCCGAAAAACCCCGGGGGAAAGGGGAAGGACCAACCCCGACCACCGGACATATTTTTGGGGATTCTCCACGCCCTGGGTTTAGGGGCCTGCCCTTGCGGCCCCCGCCCGGATGGATCACCCCGCCTACTGGGCCGATGAATCCCATAACGACGTCACGTCTGTATGGGAAGCTGGCCAAAAAAGGGGCAAGCCAATAGGGGTTGGATAAATAAATAAACCAATAAGAGGATTTAAAAAAGCTATAGGGGTGAAACTTCAACAAAAAAAAAGGCAAAAAAAATAAAGTTCCTTTTAAATTTTCAAGAGACGATTTTTGAAATGGTTTTTTCTTCTCTAAAAAAGTTTTTTGATTTGGGAAGTTTAATACAAGTAAGAAAAAAAGGGCGTAAAAAATGAATTTAACTGAAGAGCAGCACCGATCAATTAAAATACCTTTTTAGAAAAGATGTTGTTCGAAGAAATGTATTCTGATGGTATAACAATAGAACAAATGAGTAATATAGTAATACTGGCTGTCCGAAACGGTGATTTGAAAAAAAAATTTAACTTTTTACGAACAGGGATATTGAAAAATGGGTTTTTTAAAAATCCTTTTCTTGATGGGACGATGGTGATATAAGAGAATTTTGCTCATTGCAAAATTTTTATCGAAATCTGAAATTATATGAGAATCACATTGGACACTGGAAGGGAATTGAATATACCATTTGTATTGAAACATGTACAATTCCCTGTAAGATCGCCACTTGCCAATGACTATTAATAAACCACATTGGCAGAGTTTTTAAAAAAATCGGGGGGTGTAACATCGAAGGAAACAATATTTTTCATGCCAATTTTATGTGTCCTGTCAAGGTGGAAAAGCAAAAAACGGTAAAAACAGTAATTTGAGGAAAAAAGGGGATTTGGAATTATTTTTTTTTTTAAAAAACAAACTGCTTTTAAAAAATAAAATGAAGACGAAATTCATTTTTTTTCCCCGCTTATAATTTTTTAAAACTGCTTTAAATTATTTGGGTTATAATATATTTTTTCCATTATAATATATTGGTTGGTTCACCGTTAGGCAGACAGAAGGTCCTACCCCTAGTCTTTTTAATTTTTATTTCAAATACATATAAAATATTAAACGAATTAATATCCATTTTCTTAACTTTTTATACAAAATATTTTAAGTTTTAAAACATGTTCATGAATGTGTTTTGAAATAAACAACGAAGCCTCAAATAATAAGAGAACTGGAGAATTATTTTTCATAATATTAAAAATGCAAAAAAAAAAGCAATAACAATTTTTGAAATAATCCAAAAATACAAAAAAAGGCCTTTTGAAAACAACTTATGAAACATTTTTTTAAGGGATTAGTAAAACAAGGGAAAAAAAAAACATAAAATAAATATACGATTTCGAATAATATTTAACAATTCCCCCTTATTTATAACTAAGAGTACTGAAAAAATTTAAATTTTGGGGAAAAAAACAAGGAACATATATACTCAAAATTAAAAAAACTGAAGGTCACAAACTTTTTTAAAAAAGAGAAAAACAAAATTTTTACTTTAAAAAATTTAAAAAAGCATAGATAACATAATGTTACATTGAAAAAAAAAGGATAAGGACAATTATCACAGCCTTAAGACTTTAAGGTTAAAATGTCATTTTTTGTTTTCCTTTTGCTTCAAAACAATTGATTTTGGGATTATGGGGCTTGTAAAAAGTGAAAAATTATTTTTTGTTTTTGGGATAAGATTTAAAAAATTAAAAAATTATTTTCTTTTCCTTTATAAAATTTTTAAAATTTTGTAGGTCATATTTTCTTTCTTTGATTTTGTTAATTTTATCTCTCTAGTTTTGAGAATTTATAATTTATAAATTAGTCAACTTACATTCATAATTTTTGAGTTGAAATTACAATGATAATAGAGAAACCAAAGGATTGGTAGTAAATAACAGATTAACTAATATATTTCTAAACGAGGACATTTCATTCGATAAATGAACTTTTTTTACAAATTTTGATATCAGAACGTTTGGCAATAGGATATTCCCCAAAATTGGGCAGTAAAATACAATGGGCTTCCATTATTTAATGTTTGGTATTAGGGTTCCGTTTTATGTTTTTTAAATATTTTATTGATTTATTTTTCTGGCAGTAATCCTAATTTGACGTTTTTAATTCGTTTTTTTTACAAAAACCCTTTTTCTTTTTTTACGTTATATAAAAACAGTTTCGCTTTTTGCGTTTATCGAACATGGATATTTCGAACCTTATTGGTGAATACTAGAATCATTTTTTGAAAATCATACAAGGGTCCACTTTTTTCAATTTTTATCGATCAAAAGGATTGCCGAATTTGACTTTCTGTCTGTTTTGTTTTCTAAGAGTTCTATTTTTTTCTCTCATTAATTTCTTGATTAAGATTTCGTGTATGTAACCACCAATAGGGGATAACAAACAAAGGAAAAATACCCAAAAATTTTTTTATGACAGGTAAAAGATTTCCCTTTTTTTTTATTCGAATTTTACAAAAAATTTTGTCTATGATAGTAAAATGATAATTTTTTTTTATTTTTTTAAAAATTTTAAATTTTTATTTTTTTCTTTTTTCAATTGTACTTTTTTATTGTGAATTTTTGAACTAAATTCATAAGGGCCCCCTTTTTAACCTTTTTTTTTTTTTCCACATTCCATTTTTTATATTTTTTCTGCTTTTCTATCGGCATTTTTAATATAGTCATATTTTATTTTCTCAAATCTTGTATTTTTATTTTTCACGAAAGAATTAAATTAATTTTCACTTTAATTTACTTTTTGTTTCAAAAAATTTTACTCTTTTTACGGGGAAAAGTATTTTTTAAATTATTTTTTTGTTTTAGTGCTAGACCTCCATCTTGAATTGAAAATTACTGGTGCTAAATTCTTATTTGGCGCGATTTCAAAACCTCGCCAAAGGGCGTTTGGCGCTTAGCAAGGTGTGAAACATGTTAGTTCCCTAGTTTTCTCAATTAAAATGTAATAAAAAAAAGTAGAATTATACGATTAAGAAGAATTACGCGAACATAAAGCGTATGTTTTAATTGTTCATTAATATAATGTTATCCATTAATTTTGAAGTTATTACAATTTTTATATGGGTGCAAAAAAATCCAATCCAACACAAGAAAATGGGAGGAGAAAAATGTTTTCCTTACGCTTTTTTATTTTTAAATTTTTAATTATGTAGTAAAGGTATAGTAAATATGTAGTAAATATATATATAGTAAATATGTAGTAATATGTAGTAAATATATATATAGTAAATATGTAGTAATATGTAGTAATATGTAGTAAATATGATTAAAACACGTCCTGAGTTTCAGGATTCAGTACAATTTTTAATTATAATTTAAATGTTATACTAAATAAAAAAAAATTATGTTGGAGCATCTTGTAATTATTTTAGCCAAAGGAAATATTTCATTTAGACTATTAACATTCATGTAAATTTTATTTACAGAAAATTCTACATTGACACAAGTTTAAAACTATTTTATATATAAAGAGATAATAGAGATTAAGCCGGAAAATGTAATTTTAATGATAAAAGTTCAATATATGAAGCTGAATTCTAAGCATTAAACTGACAAATCGGATATTTGTTTAAAAAATATAAAAGCAAAAATATTTTTACAAAAATTATAAAAAATTTTTACCACTAGTCCCACTGTTTTTTTCAGTATAAAAAATTCGGTAAATATAGTACGTTCCCAAATTTGGGGAAAAACAATTTGGGATTAAAAAAATTTCCCCAATTAGCCTATAACGGGGAAAAATTTTTCCCCAGTAGAGTGACTCCAGAAATTTTATGTTATTGCATTTTTTAAAAATTTTTCAAAAAATGTTTTTTCCCCAAAGCAAGCCGATGGGGGGCCCCGGGGTGTTCGTATTTTGATGGTGCTTTATTTTTTGCTTTTTAAAATAATGAATTTTAAAATTTTTGGTTTTTTGTTTGGGAAAAGAGAAAATACGGAAACTAAAAAAATTTTAAAAAGCTTTTAAAACGGTAGTGATGCATTATCGCGAACGCAAGTTTTTAAAGTCTTTTCCCCCAAAAGGCAGGGAAAAAAAGAAATTCAAAGAGGAAAAAGTTTTCGGGATGTCCACAGATTTCCCAAAACCCCACTAAAAAATATCGACTATTTTTTCGGGCGGCGGTACGGGGGCCGGTTTCAATAGCAGAATCAATTGGGATACCTGGGCCACATGTCGGTGGATCCGGTTAAGGATTTTTTGGGGATATGGTCGTTCTATGACGACCATATTTTTGTTTTAATCAGCGTAAATTAGGGGTGTGGGATTCTCGAAAGGGGAATCGACTTTTTTAAAATTTCCCCAAATGCCCTTTTTAAGAATTAAAATTTTAAAATTTTTAAAAAAATTAGAAAATTTTTAAAAGTGGAAAAATAAACCCCAAAAACACCCGTTTTTAAACCCCTGATCGCGTAACCTTTGATAAATTTATCTAAAAAATTTTAATTATCCGCCTCCCTATTTTTCAATTCTGATAATACTACAAGTTCTAATATCAAAAAAAATCAGTCCTACCTTGAATCAAGCTAAGGTTCAATCACTTTCAGAGATTTTTGGGCGCGCGTAAAGGGGGGAATGCACCTTGTAGTAATGGTTAGAAATCTAGGTAACCCCTTTGGAAAAAGGTCAATTAAAATTCTATCTCTTCTAAGCATAACTTTTTTTAAAATTCCCCCCACCCTTTTAAAACTTCTGTTCTTTTTAAAGGCTATTTTTTGGGCTTTCCATGGGGGTTTCATTTTTGGATTTGGGTTAAATTTCCCCCTTAATTTTCCCCCGCAAACCCTTAGGGATTTTGGGGAAAAAGCCCGCCCAAATTTTAAAAATTGCATAGGGGTTGGTCAACAAAAATGAAACCCAAATGAAACGAAGCCAATCCCAGATGAAGAAAAAGTGATCGTGAATTAAAGGACATGGCTAAAAAGGGATTCCGAAAATTTTTTGGGGTTGACCTTTACAAGCCATGGCAAAAGTGTGTTGTTACTCAAGGGCCCTTTTTCCGAAGGAGGATATGTTTCCCCAAAATTTTAATTTTAAAATTTTTTTTAACAAAGACTTCCCGTCCGGGGGAACTTTTGAATCCTACTACGTATATGCAAAACATATCACATTGTAGGGTTTAAAAATTTTTGCCAAAAAAATTTTTTTTTAAAAACAAACTTTACCCGCAAGTGAAGAACAAGAAAGGGACCAAAACCTTCATTTCAATGAGTATCCTCTAACCCTGTTCTATTAGAATTTAAAATTAAAAACACAAAACCTTTATTTTTTAAACGCCCCATTTTTCCTTATCCCCCAAAAACAACTCAAATTTAAAGGGAAAACCTGGGAACCTTTAAATTTATAACCACTAGAACTTAAAAAGTGCGACCGTGAAAAGAATTGCACCCAAAATAGAATATGTGTCTATCTCTCGAATATACCATTGACGTAGAATACAGAAGAAAACGGATGAAATGCAAAAAGTAGGAAAACACTTAGATTGCATCCGTTTACCTTCAAGACGTTAAAACAATAGAAAAAGGTGCGTAAAAAGATACAAATTTCGGGAGAATTTTTATCAGTGGCGTACACGGCCTTCTTTTACGGGGAAGGGGGAAATTATATTCTAAAAAACAAGTAAACGGAAGTGCCAAGGTGTTATCTTTATGATAAAATTTAGAATGTTGGTCAATAAAGGGGAAAGGGGAAAACTTTTCCAATTCCCACCCCGGTGCCCGAAACGATTTTTTAAATTTCATCGAGGGTAGTAAAAAATATTTAAATTTTGCCAAAATTTTTAAAATTAATTTTAAAACAAACCAGAAATTTTTTAAATTTAAATAAAGATAATACGCTAAAAAAAAAAAAGGGAAAGAAAAAAAATTAAGTTTTTTAAATTAAAAAAGAATTTTTTTCAAAAAAAGGCATTCGAAAAAAAAAACTTATTGGTACTTACGCTATAGAAACCATGCCAACTTTTCTGGAAACACATCAAATTGACAACTCCTATTTCGCGCGTATGTCATAAGCGCTGAATTGGCAACTATGTGCTTCATTTCATGTTTCTTTGTTGTTACTTATGCCGCCTGATTGACAGTAACATGGGGATCCTTGGAAAGGGAAAATTTATCGGGGGGGGCAGTTGGGCCGCCTGTCGAGCTTTGAACCCCTCGTTACAGTTTTTGTCGGCCCCCCCCCAATTTTGAAGAATACTCTGGTGGTGGTCAGAGGCCTTCCATCAACTTCAGGATAGGACATGCGGCTCGACGGCTATTTAGAGTATGCCTATACCCCCAAAAGGGGCCCAAACATCCGGGCCCCCTTTTCCGGGGTTTGAAAACCCGGGGCCCGTTTTCAAAGTAAATTTGTGTCACCAACCAATTTTACCCCGGGCAAAGGGGGTTTTTTGTTTCTCTGCTTTCCCACCTTTTAAACCTAAGATTCGTTAGGAAAGGGTTTGAATGTAAAATACGATTCTGGGATTTCTTTCCCCAAATTTAAAAAAATTAATTAAGGAAAAAAAAATTGTATAATTATTATAATTACAATAATAATAATTATTGTTGCATCACTCTAGTAAAAATATTATTAAAATAACAATAATATAATTTAATATTAATAATAATGAAAAAAAAACCAAAAAAAATAATAATTTGTTTTCTTTTTTTTGATTTTATTTTTTTTCATAATTTTTAATTTTTTTTTTCCAATTTTTAATGCCCGGGGGCTCCACATTTCAATCACCGTATTCCTTTTTTAGAATTCATGCAGTTTTATTCAGTGTCAGCAATATAATTGCAATTATTTGTAAATAGTACTAAGCTATTTTTCCTTTTTCAATTCCTACTATTAGTTCACTCTCCCTATACATATATATATTTATTCATATTCATATCTTGTTCAAATTTTCAATCGTTGATAAAATAATTTTTATTCATCCACTGCAATTCAAATACATTTTTTAAATCTTGTAGTGGATGACACTTGATGTTGATACAGTGTTTTTCAAATATTATAATTCATTAATTAAATTTAATTAAAAAATCCTTTGTTGATCTAAGTAGAAATTGCCTTAAAAAATTTTTTTTTTTTGTATTGCTTGTTTTACTCATTTTGTTATTCGTCTCAGTTAATGAATTTAATTTAAATGAAAGCATATTTTGGTAGGAAATAATGTAGTGATGAGAAAATTTTACATGGAAATCTTAAAAATACGAGAATTGAAAACAGTATAGTTTTTAATTTAACGTAAATATCCTTAATTATATTCGATTTAACAATTTTTTTTGAAAATCACAGTTTTTCCATAAAATTTCACGATTTTTCCCACACAATGTCCCCTAACATTTTATTTTATGTTCTAAGATTTTATACATTATTTCTTCGTAATAGGATATCGGAATTAAAAGAGCATTCTTATCACAGTGATTATTTTGTAAGATAATTATACTTGTCTTACCTTGAAGAAATAATTAAAACGATTTGCTGTTTGAGAGTAAAATGTATTTTTAAAAGTAAAATCCATATTCACGGAACTTAAGTAATATCTCCACGCAGTAGCACATACAGGAAGTTTTCAAGGGGGAGGGGGAGGTCGAAAGTCCACTCTTCTCATATCATGCCCAAATACGCTACCCAACATATTCTTTTCAATTTGTTGATTTTCGGGAACAAAAAACAGAAAAATTAATTATTGAATAAATAATTACATTATTAATAAAATGAATTATTAATAACAAACAATTTAATTTTACGTACTAACATGGATAGGATTATAATCAATCGGAAAAATAAACAAGGGCTATGGGTTTCCCAAATCAGTCCATAAAACTGTGATAAGTTGTGAATATATGCAATTAAAAAGGAGACGAATTTCAACAGTATAATCAAGTTTTGCTTGTAATAATAAAATTTAAGTTGTTTCGAATGAAGTTTGATTTCAAAAATCTTGAATCTACATAGTTGCGAAGTAATTTAATTTTTAACAATAAAATTTTCGGAGAATACTTTGTCATACCTTGAATATGTACAATGAGTTCTTTTTGAGCATGCAATAATTTCAAGATTTTAAATAAAGATATAGATTTGTACTTATTCTGAAACTTCAGTGAATTAAAAAATATTTTCAATTAGTTTAGAGTAGGCGAGGAACAATACTTTTTAAACATTTCTCATATTCGTAGGTAATTATTTGAATGAAAAACGACTTCAATCTTTAAAGCAACAGACTACATTCGGAACCGCGATTTTGAAAAAAGTATATAAATGAATAATTTTTTCATATTTAGTCTTAGTTGAATTAGAATGTATGTTCTAAGCTAAAAAGGGCTGCAAAATGTGATTAAATGTAACTATCTTAAAAAACCAGCGGTTACTCTAAGGGGCTCATAACATATATTTTATACAATTCATTGAATTTGATTGGATTTTTGGAGATATTCGTTTTTTGCCAAATTATCGTAAAAGCTTCATTCTTGAAAAAATACATTAAAAAATATTCCTATAAGTTAGATAAAATAAATGCTATAAAAACAACTTAAAAAACTCTCTAGTTTTATATATTATTCCTTCTTCCTCAATACTTACCAGAAGGATTCAAAAGTTCCTGGACTGAGCCTGTAACGTGGAAAATTTTTGCAGTAAAGAGACTACAATTACATTTTTGAGTTATTGCATTCTTTCTCTTTTCTCAAAAAAGTTTATTCCAAATCACGGGGTCGGTAGGTTGTTATGACAACGTATTTTGTAGGCGAATGTATTTAGTCGTCTGTGATTGAAAGGAATTGTGCTTGTTGAGCGGATATAATGTGGATATTATATTTTGTGTTCGTTCCACAGATTTTGCAGGAATTAGAACCTTCGCACAACGAGTCTCTTTTGTGGCACTAGGAATTGAACCTATGACTCGAAAACCACAAATACATTTCCCTACTTTAAACACTCAACTACCACAGCGTAGAGGTATTGGAGACAAACAGAGAAAATGAGAAAATTCTGAATGTAAGTTTTAATATCGTTTATACGATGTTTTATCAAGTTTTTCTATTTCTTTGACTCTGTAAATCCTGTACAAATATTTTTAAAAATGTTTTGATAATTTAGATTATTCTGTTTATTATTTTTTTCTTTGATGTTTTTATTCATTTAAAAAAATTGATATTTTAATCCCTCGTTCTTTAAATCGCAGCTATTTTATCCTTAATATTTAAAGAAAAAAAATAGAGCCGAAGAATTTTACTTTTTGTACAACACTGACTATAAGTGATCGAAAAATCCAAAACAAAAAGGGCTTCATTGTTTTATTTGTTGATTTTTTAAATTTTATCCTCATGGAAAACTTATTGTAATGCTACTCTCTGTTAATAACAAATTAAAAACAATATTTTGTATGCGTGTTTATTCGCATGTTTGTTTGTAATTTTACTTTTCTCTATGCTTTTTTGAGTTACAAATATTCACTTAAGCTTAAAAGAAAAAGTGAAAATTTTATCTTCAGTTCTTATTCTAAAATAAGGAATTATCTTAAACTAAATTTGTTTGTTATAAAAACCAGGAAAAAGAATTTATTTTCCTGTTCCTAAAAAAAGCTTTATATTCGAAAATTTTATCAATCTTATTTTTATTTTATCTTTGGATAAAAAAAAAAGACCAATAATTTTTCGAGCTGTGAAAGAACAAGCAAGAATTTCCTCCCCAACATAGCATTTCAATAAAATATTTTATTTAATCGCAACTTTGAAAATAAGGCATGGATATAAATATTCAAATGATAACCACCGAAAATTGAATAAAAAACTGTGCAAGAGGAAAGAAATGTGTAATAACAATCTAATTTCACGTTTATTTTTTGCGGAATAATTTTTTCTATAAGATCCCTTTTATTTTGGAACAAGTTCTGAAATGCACTTGGCATTAAATCTTTTTTTTAAAAAAAAACTCCGCGAATCTTTGTTACAATAATGAGATTTGAAAACTTAAAAAAAAAAAAACTCATTACAATGTAAGCAGATTTTAATAAGAAAAGTTGATGCCTTTTCAGTATTAAAAAGGGAATTTTGAAAACTGATGTTAATCCTTTATAAGTATAAACAATTCTGCTTGTCTTTTTTATTTTTTTATCGTCAATGCGCAATCGTTTATTTCAGGAATGGATGGTATATTTTGTTGACAAAATGAACTTCATAAAAACTCGATATCTTGTAGTGTAACTTCTTTCTTTGTATATTTTATACGATGAATAATCTTATTTTTAAGTATAAAAGTTTAATTTCTGAGTACTAACAAATTTTTTAAAAAAATCTGTAGTTTGGGACCAAAAAAACGCCGTTACGGGAATATATGTTTCTTGTTGCTATAGGTACATTAATTTTAAAAAAAAACCATCTTTTAAAAGTATTGTACTCTGCTAGGTGTTCTTTTCGTTTGTATTTAAATTGAAATTAAACAGAAGGTCGTTCGCACTTTATGGAAATGATTTTGATAGTTAATTTTCACCAATAAGTACTTTTTTTTTGTGGCAATATGCTTCTATATGATAGCCATGATTCTTGACAATAGCTCTAGTTCAAATGTTTCACGAAAGGAAGCTTTTTCTTAGTATTACCGTACAAATTTTACTCCTTTACCCTTGAAACGTTTTTCAAAATCCGTTCAGTGTTGGAGGCCGTTTTCCTAGGGCTCGGTTTAAAAACCCGAAAGCACAAAAGCCCATTGGAGAAACAGGGTGAATGTACACGTATTTTATCAAATGTGATGTACTATTCCTGTTCTTGAATCCTTTTTTGCTAAATAAGCGGCAGTTGACTTAAACGTGTGACTAGAGGCTTTGTCCATTTGAAGCACAATTTCATCAATAGCCTTTCCATATAAGGTTGGAATTTCTTCTTCAAAAATAGGTTCTAAAATATTCTGCTGATTGTAAAATGAATAAATTTCGGCTTTACTTGACTCTTTTTACATTTAATTTTCTTAGATATTATTCTTACGACATATTTTAACTGATACTATTTTAGAAACATAAAGTTAAAGTAAATTGATTTAAAGTGCTACATACTGCAAAAAATTATACCTCAATGAAAAATTCGAAAGATTTTCAAAGATGTTTCCGTTAAAAGTTGCAAATGAGACAATATTTTTAATATTCGTTTTCGGTTTCAAACAGTTTTAATATATGATTCTGAATTTATTTAAATTAGTCGTATTAAAAAGGTAGTCAAAGTACATGAGAACACACACATTGTTGAGAGAATAACATCCGAAGTAGTTTTGGAAAATTGAGTGGTAAATAATTTAAAGTAAAAAAGGGTTGAAAATCCCCATACATAGTTGAATTTAAATACTTTTCTCTCTGAATCTATTTAATCTCTTCTATGTCAGAGAAACTTGAAATAAACACGATTTCTCCTTAATTTAAAAATTCCAAGGTGTATATAATATATGCTTGAATATTGATATTAAATTCTACCGGATATTAAAATCGTCTGGCTGGAATAGTTGTAATCTTTTTTGAAGTATCATTCATTGTATGTAAAGTTCTTGCTGTATCAAACCTAAGATGTTTTATTTGATTTTTTCGTTTTACTTTTCTCCCTTGATTTATATATTGACTGGTTGTCTTTTGTGCCATTCAATTCATATTACTCTCTGAGTAATAAAATATCAGTTACAATGGAAGTGTTTACAAGTTAAAATGTGTTGACATTTCTATCCATGCGATGAATATTAACTCGCATTTTAAGGAATTTTAACTAAATTTAATTATTTTGAGGGGGAATTCTAAAATAACAGGAATTTATTTTTATACTAGCTGTACCCTGTCACGCGTTGCTGTGGCTCAGTACGGTTACAATAAAAAAAATGAGAAAGCTCACATTTCTAATATTTTTAACCATTTCCACTTAAGTACGATTTTTTGCATTTGCACGTAAAGTATGATTCTTTTTCTAAAACAAATATGTGTAAATATGCATAAAAAAACTTTTCTAAACATATTTCAGTTGTTAATGGAATACATAATTTATTACAGTCAGTTTTTATCCTTAAATTATGAACCTAAAATTATTTATGCTGCTTCCATAATAGAGGCTTAAACGCATTAAACTGGTTTTTTTTTCGGTGAAGAAGCTTTTGCAGTTCAGAAACAATAGACATTTTTATGCCAGTAGAAATTCCACAGAATCCATTCAATTCATCTTTGCCATCACCCATAAAGTACATTTGTATGAATTTATGTTGACTATCTGTGAATAGAAGCAGTAGGCAAGCTTTATGATAAATTTATCCTTTCATTTTGAAAGTTGGCACACATTTCCCTATTCCAAGCGATGTTTATTGAAACGAATTTGTATTTTCTGATGTTAGATAGAACTGCTTGATTTCGCAGTATGTCTGGCAAGCCAAGTTTTAATGTCTCTGGTCATTCTTCGCTGAGGCACTTAGTTTTCTATGGCGTCACATCCTTTTCGTTTCTCCACAATTTGAGCATTGCAACAGCGTTTAACACTTCAGTCATTGTGCCGATGAGAATATCCTGGCTCAAACTGTAATCCTCAGTTGGCTGTAAATTTCCAGCGCGGTGATTGTATCATGTTATTGGTTTGCATTAAAGTCAAATTTGATTGTGTTTCTCGTTGGAGATTTTTCAGTCATGCCAGCTTCCATTGTGTTCTTTTAGTTGAGAACAGAGCTGATCTGATATTGCAAACGCTAATGTTGTAAATTCAGCGTTCATCGCTTCCAAGTCTGGCTGCACGTTGCTGTGTTGCTTCCTCAGTGAGTATTTGAGCCTGTCTAGTTTGCTCGTTCTCTGATGACTGTTCTTCTTAGTTTGATGTGCTATTATTCCTCATATTACTTTTGCTAGGCGAGTATGATGACTTGAATTTTCCGCAACGCATTATTTTTATGTACTGAAGCCAATTGACTGCATCATAATCAACTTTCATTTTATACTCTAATTGTTATAGAGAGCTGTTCATGCTAGTAACGGCAAAGTATTACCGTTGCAAAACGCAACAGTAGTCTAATGAGCATCATTTAAAAATTTGTGCGTTATTTGTTTTATAATGTAAGTTATAGCTTTTTTTATTTCAGAGAAGTTTACACAAACAAAAAAACGATGTTTAACATTGGAAGAAGCCTTTAAGTACTTCCACAAGATAGGTGATGATGATATTTCAGAACTTATATCACAGAGGTTACTTTATCGTCAGGATTTCACCATACCCTTATTCGATGAAATGATGGATGAAGAAGATTTTGATGAAAATGTGTTATATATAGGTGAAAATTTAGAAAAATCGAAGGACATAACAGGTGAGATAGAGATTATTTAAAAAAAATTTCGAATAACTCTGTATACTAATATTTTATGTGAAAAATGAACACCTGTGCCTTTGGACTTACATTACATAGAGAATCAAAGAAAAGAGAATTTATTGTTAAGAAAAAGTTGGTGGATCATAAACCTTTAAATGTGTTTTTAGAAATATTTAGTAAAGATTTTGGAAAACATATTTTTAAAGAATCTATGAAGTTTTCCCATAAGAAAAATATATTTTCTTTGATGAGAACACCTGAAGACATGCAGACAGATATTGGTGTACCAACTGCCTTGCATGTTGCTATCCAAAACGTAGTTTTAAATGCTGCTCGAAAAGACCATTTAGACCCGTGATGCTCAACCTGTGGCCCACTGGGAACTTTCAGCTGGTCTTCGACTGCGCTCGCTGCACTAACAAATTCAACATTTAGGTAACAATGCATTGTACTTAGCGAGAAATTCCATCAATCGAGCAATCCCACATATCAATTTTGCTTTCGACGTCATGCTGGTACGAACTGCAGAGATAATTTTTTTCTTTTTGTAATTGTAACGGTTAGTGATAACAAATAACAGTAAAGTAGTGAACATTTTATAAGTGAAACTAATTTTTAAGTATTCCTAATGTCTTTTAAGTGAAAAATATTTAAAGAATATATGTTGTTTCAAGACGATTAGGATCTTGACTGTTTCGCAGAGGGAAACAAACATGGATCAACAATTTGTTTGATCTGTTATGAAAATGTTATATTTAAAATATTTTAATTATGCTAGTCACTATACCACTAAGAACAAATCTTTTAATGACTCTTTTTCATGAGAAACCTCTTTTAAAGGTGAGATGTTCTGCTGCCATAGTACTCAAACAGCAACAAAATGTTGGGGTGTTTGGATTGATGAAAAGAAATCAAAGTTAACCCATGACTGGGTAAAAAATGTATAAAAACCTACTTTTTGTAAGATAGAGTTTGATAGAGTTTTATATAGTTTTAAAATAAAATCCAAAACTAGGAGTTTTATATTTTGATCAATTTTCCACACTTGAAATGTCCTTGATCTTATAGCGCCTCCCACCCCAATTAATCCTCATGTTGAAGCTCACGTGAAATAGTTGTCATATGTATGTGTCGCGGCGGAAAAAAAAAGGTTTAGTACCTCTGATTTAGACCATATAATCACTAAAACTGAAAAATAATAGTGGTACAACGCTACGCAAGTTAAGTAAATACTATGTGTTATAAGTGTATGATATCCATCTACATACAAGATGTTTCAAAGACTTTCATATTTCAAAATGATAATTTATTTATACCACTTTGGACTAACTTTGCGAAAACCTCAACTTTTTGGACTAACTTTTGTAATCCTCATAAAAGCTAATGTAATTTTTAAAAAAACACTTTTATTGTGTTATTTATGCTCAAATATGTCTAAAAATTTAGTTTGGTGCAATCTTGAAAGCACAAACCTTGGGGTAGTGGTTTCTATTAAGTTAGTGAATGAAAGAACATAAATAAATTTCGTGTCAGTAGTGTCAAGAATAATAATAGAGATTTACAATTTACCTATTTTACCTTCTCTCTAACTTTTTTTAAATCGTGTTTTAAAAGGTCGTTGAGTTTTGAAGATTTGTTTTTTCTTATTCCTTCTTTCAAGGAAACAATCTAGGGAAGAAATTTCAGTTTACACGAATACTTTTGGTGTTCAAAAGTTTTGGGAAAGTTAGCCTGATTAGCTTTCTTCTTAGAGGACAAAAAATCTTCTGGGAGAAGTTTAGTACTTCCAGTTTATGTAAATTTTCAAATGAAACTTTTTCGAAATCTTCAGTGAATGTTAAAATAAAAAAAAATGCAACACCTTACAACTTTCTCATTTGGTTTTAATACCATTGATAAAATTGAAATGAATTTTTTTTGGAGAGAATTCATTAAACAGGAGATTATTTTCAGAAAACATTTTCTTCTTCTAAAATGGAAATAAAAGAATGGTAACAGTATTACGTGTTGCTAATTTTAAACTGCATTATTTTGAAAAAAATATAAGGGGATGAGGGTGAAGCCTTTTCATTATAGCTAGGTATTTTATTCAAATAATCTGATTTAACTGCATGTGTTTTGATTGAGTCCACAAAAAAAAATACTGTACATCTTTAAAGGAACTACTTATAATGCATAATTTGGACATCGTGGTATATTGAGTATTATGATACATAGCGAGAGAGACAGAGAGAAATACATAGAATGTTATGATTAAAGTTTTTTTATTGGTAGTTCCAAAGGGACCAACGATTCAAAAAATCACTTAAAAACGGAAGTGCATATGAAAATGGGCTGTTTGCTGCATTCTTCTTTTTGCAAACTGGGCGATTTTATTCCCCAAGTATTAAAATTAGTTATAAAGTCCATAAACATACGGAGTGTCTGCTTTGAAATACAATAAACCAGTATTTTCAAAATAGTCACTATTTGCCGTAACAACATGGCTTACTCGCAGACGACAAAATTTGCAGACGTAACATTTGTTGGGATTGGTTTCAGCGTGACATTGGAAGCGCGGCTTATTTAATTCATCTATAGTGTGGATCATTACAATACACTTACGTATAACCAAAGGAAAAGATCACGTGGTATTAAATATGGTGAATAGGGAGGCCCTTTCATGCCACTCTTTGCGTATACGTGTGGTATTCAAGGGTAGTAGTAGCACGATCATCAAAATATTCACTGAGAAAATCGAACACTACAGCCTTTCAGTATGGCCGAGCACCGTCTTTAATGAACTACAGGTTGTTGGTGCTATACTCCAAAGCAGTTTGAATGTCCACAAATTGATAAATAATTCCCAGGTTTTGTGCTGCAGTAATCGTTTAGTGTCCGAAAAAGGACTGAATAAGTCCTCTGGATGGTGTGCCCGCGGGTACGCGACGCGGACTTTTTTGGGGGGAGGGATGCAAGGAAGAAGAAACGGCTAAATGCATATTTCCATTCGTAAAATGCGCCTGTTTTGCCCCTGGCTGAGACAGAAGCGCAACCCGGATAAATAATATTTAACGTGGCATCCAAATACGTCTATAGATTTCGCATAAGCTTCCAGTTTACCGCAACATTTGAAAACGCGCATCAATTTCATCAGCATTCAAAGTTTGGCGGGTCTGAATCTTGTTGGATCTGTGGCAGCCTGAAGGCTTTGGGCGCAGAATAATCTGACGCTACAACACCGCGAATTGCAGGCCTGGGGTAGTCACTGTTGATGACCGCTGAACGATCGCAATATTCAACAAAGAATTGCCGCGTTTCGGGTGGGTGACGTAAATTACTTCAAATTGACGGGATTTTGTCATTTAAATCTTCTACTACGTCGAAATTTTTCGAAAAGCTTTAATTTACTTTTGCTGGTTCATTTCTTATACTGAATTGTCTTATGAAACTGCGTCACGTTAAAACAAAACTGATGTCATTGGGGGCGAAGCTCTAAATCAAGAAATATTCGCTGTTCCAACGAGTAAACCATTTTCAAAGCACATGCCAGAATGCTGAAGTGTTTGATATATATGATACGGTCATTAAACATTTTTTTATAATTTTCCCTCAGAAACGCCATCTGTAGACGAACTTTGTAATTAATGTTGAAATTTTATGAGAAGAAATTACCTGGTTTCTAAAACAGAATGCAGTAAACTGTACCTTTCTAATGCCTTCTATTTTTTAAATTGATTTTTCAAATCATCAGTCATTTTAGGGAACCTGGTATGTACTTTATGAAATCAAAAACCACGTAATAAAAATATATACGCATTAAAACTTTGTACTGACAATATCATGGCAGTTGAATGCTTTTCTTTATAGGAAATACAGTTATTTGACTAAAAAGATGAAAAATGCATTGACTTAGCTCAGACCTTGATGCAAATTACTATACATATAGACACTGATTCATGGAATTGTAAGAAGTTCCCTTTGCGATATTGAGTGGTATACTTGCTCCATACCTGGTGATTTAGATCGGTGAGATCGTGGGATAGTTAGAAACACTTGCAAACGAGCTTTATTGAGGTGAGTTGAGTTCTGGGGAAAATGCCGGGTTTGGGAAGTGCGATAACAAGTAGTAGAAAAGTGCTCCGTAAGTGGCTGGGAATAACTTTGTGGATTTTTATCCCCAGATGTCCGTAAAATAAAGGGAAACATTATGAGAAGTAGAATCAAATCGGTGTGTTGCCGTGCTGTAAGGTGTATAAGATGACAAAAAAGGATTGACTATCAAATAAGATTGCATCACATGTCATTATCATGCTGTGTAATGGACTGCAATCAGGCGTCTTGGATCAATTTCTGTGTTACCTGATGTTGTTTTCTCTGGGTCATGAAGGCTGAATTAAAAGTAGATTAATAATGGAAAGAAATTCCGCTCTAGTTCAGTGAGATTCTAGGTTGAAGGCATTCTACACCATTACCCACGCGCCTTGCAATCTGCAACGGTGAGGAGCTGTCGGCACAATGACCCCATAGCCTGAGCCATGTTTCCTGAATCAAATTTTGATCTAGCTATTGGTATCCCGGTTATAGGTCGTATCGTTGATAAAAATGCTTCAGGGGTTGTGAGAGCCCATTTGACCAACTTTCAACGCTTTGGTTGGATTGCAATCTTCTTGATTCACTGTTAAGCCACAGTTCATCCATTTCTGGCAACATCATTGTATAGAAGCACCAGCCATGTGAATAACCCCTCTACATAGCGGTTTTTCGGTGTCTTTAGGGATCGAACTCATGTTGTATTGGTTGAAAGCAGATTTGTAGATAGCAATTTCTCTTCTCTCTTTTTGTTTTTGTGAGTGGTATATTCTTGTATGTTTTCCAACAATTAGTTGCACCTAGAGCTTTTTAACATTGTTGATTAAGTATGAATCCCAATAGCTGAGTGGTAGTGTATTGCGCTTGTATCACCACAGGTACATGGTTCAAATCCTGGGCTAGGCAAGGTCAACTCAGCCTTTTATCCCTTCAGTGTGTCCATAAATGAGTACCAAGCTTGCTTGAGAACTGAACACTGAGGAGGGTTTCACGTCAGGCTAACTACTTGACCGAAACATCTGCAAATGCACCCCTTTGCTTAAGGCCACGTAAACTGAGATAGACACAGTACGCCATGGACAGCATAGGCTGTTGCGCTACTGAGTTTAGTTCAGTTTGTAATGAACGGGCTGCCCTATCCATTGGTGTTTAGGAGTTAGAATGAAGATCAGGCATAAAACCAAAAACAATTTTTTAAATTTTTTATTCCTTTTTCTAAAATTTCCCAACCCAAAGGGGAAAGGGAAAAGCACCTTCTATAAATTATATGGGGCAAATACACGGTAAAAAAGGATCTAAATAATTTTTTAATGATTCAATTAACATACGCTTAGAACTCCGGATTCTTTTGGTCTGGATTTTAAAATCCTTTTTTCAACTATTCGACCTCTGGTCGTTAATATTCAATTATAACTTATTGTCAAATCCAATTCAATTTAAATATTAAGCAATTTCTCACCACTCTAACTACTTTCAACCATTTCCTTAATCACTAACACCTCTTCTTCATCTAAACCAAAAAATCTTCTCCTTTATAAAGTTAATGCTTACCTTCATTAATAAAAATGTTTCTTCTTGGGAAATTTTTCAATAGAAAAATATAAAAAAATCTTTCCCCAAAATATTATGGAGGTTGCATAACCGCTATATAGATTAAGAATTAATTTTTTTAAAGAAATATGATAAAAACTTTTACAATTTTTTTGCAAATAAGGTTGAAAAACGTTCCAAATTTCTTTACTTGTTTACCTTGTTATAAAGCTAATGGAGGAATAATAATCCATGTTAAGAATTCCATTAAATATTCAATAAGGGGAATTTTAAGATTAAAATGCACGTTTCACTCTTTTTCTTGATTGCTCAAAACATAACGGCATTTCAATTTCTAAGACTTTAATCTGTGTTTTACATGAAACAGTTTTTTTCTTATATACAGTTCAACGAAATGTGGATCGTTTTCATGAGTTTTTTCTTTAATATAGGTGTTACTTGAATTAAAAATTGTTCTTTCATTATTTTCAGTTTCGTGATCTTTCCATTAGATACAGTTTAAAATATTACTCAATCCATTGCTTGCGTTACATTTTTGAAATTTTTACTAGAATAAAATTTTTGGAAAAATTCTTCTATCAAAAGAATTTTTAACATAATATATACAAACAAAAGAAAACGAGTTAATATCAGTCCAGTAAAGAACATAAGAATCAAATAAGAAGGCAGAGAGTGGCATTCTAAAAAAAATTCAGGTATTTTAATCTTTTCGAAGAAACTTCATTCTTAAAATCTACATAAATTTGAAGCACGAAAATCCTTTTCCAAGACTGAACTCAATTGAAAGGAAATTAATCTCGCTGGCTTCGCCATTTTTATCCACAATTTTGTTTTTGTCTTTTTTGCACTTTTCAAATAAAACTAAGTAAAGAGTATTTCTAGTGAATGGTTTTAAACAAAAGGAAAACAATGTTTCTTGAAATGTTTCTTCTCTAATGTTTCTTGAAAGATGAACCCTCGGTGAATTTCTCGTTAAGATTATTCGTGTGAATTAGTTTTATAAAAATCTGCAAGGGCTTGTTTTTGTACTTGATTCCCCCTTTGAATAAAATAATTCTTTCCATTGCCATTTTGAGCAAACGCAATAAGTTATTTGATTGGCAATTAGGAAAATCTGTAGAATAGTACTGTCTCTGTATTTCCGCCTCATGTTGGTTGAGGTGAAAATCTACTGATCGTTGGGTTTCCCGGGGGGATCAAATGCAGCATGGATTGAGAACCCATTAAATCGTACACGAAATGATTACAAACAGGCATTCCAATAATTAACTTTTATTATTTTAAATGTAAGAACTCTCTCTCTGGGTACGCGATATGTGGATAAGATAAATTAAAATGATAGAGATTATTTTTTACTTATCTAAAAGGAGATCAAACTCAGAAACTTGCCAAAGAGAAATACGCCGAGATCTCCCAATTCCCCAAGTAGTGATGCATTATAATTTAGGCAATATTTCCTTAACACACCCTATTTAGTATATCCCTGACTATTTATATGCTGTTTGGTAGTGACATTCATGTTTGAGTGGATTTGTTCTAGCTTAAAGTGCCAGTTTGGCTGGCTGGACGGAAGAAACCCGGAGTTAGAGGATAGACCTCACGAATAGCCCTTTGTTACAGTAAGGTTTTACTTCGATGGTCTCTTATGAAGTTGTTTTTACCATAATTTCTATTAACTTTTTAAAACGAACTTTTAAAATTGTTGTTGAGCTTAGATATTCTTATTATTGCCATTCAAAATTTCTTTTCAATATTTCTTTAGTTCAAGTGTGCCTCTCAAACTTTCAGTATTTGCGATCCAATTTTAAATTGTAATTTTCATTGCTATCCAATTTTCAATTGTAATTTTCACTGTTAATCAATTAAGGTTCCAAGGAATGCTCGAAAGAGAAAAATGCCAAAAATAAGATTCTTTGTTTATGGGACATAAATCTTTAAAAACTTCCAATAGAGCTTAGAAAATTTTTGTGATATTAATAAAGATTTTTTTATCATTCTGTAAAAATATAAACATAATTCTTTAGATAATTTTTTTTTCGGTTTAATTTAAGTTGTATATAATTTTCGAGATCTCATGAAATATGCTTATGACTAGGTACCATTTTTTAAAGAATTATCTCTTAAATATGTAAAATGCTTTTTTCATATGTATGAAAAATACGCTTAATATAGTGAACCTATTTTTTTAGTAAAATAATAAGATACTTTCTTAAAAAAAAATTATAAAACTTCATGATTTTTCAAAATTTCTATTTTCCTCCCTCCCCCCTTTTTACACATAAAACTATTTTTTAAAAATGTATTGTGTGTGTGTTGTGACTAAAAGAAACAGGTTCACTGTAAGCATAGGTATCCTTGTATAAAAGTATAAAAAATTTGGAACCCCTATAGTGCAATAGTTTTTTTTAAAGTATAACTAAAAACAAAAAAATTATGCTTAGGAGAAAAAGAGAATAAACTAAACATTTGTAAACTTTTGCTTACATTTTGTCAATTGCTTTTTTAATATTTTAAGGTTTATTTTATCAACGAACATTTAAGTGTTAAATATTTTTAGATTCAAAAAATATGCACTATTATTTTAACTAAAATTGAAAAATCGATTTTTTGAATGTGTATGATGTCCTGGTTCCCTTAATTTAACAGAGTGTTTGAAACGCCATTTAAAAGAACACTTGTAACGCAAAGCATTCTCTAAAGAGAATGCAGTACCTAATTAGGTGTCACATCTGTAATGTAATTTGACTGCAGGGTATGTGTGTATCTCTAGTGTAATATTAATGCAATGAATGTACATTAAGTCAGTATCTTAACCTGAGAGGCAAATTTTGTTTTAAGTTGAATTATACATCCCATGCTGTAGTAATTCCCTAAGAAAATATTTTGGAATTCTGAGAAAAGTTAAGATCTTTCTTTATTTCTCTGATTATTTAACGTTACAGTAAAAAAAAGGTATGGGCAGATTATAATAGAAAGAAGAATTTATTAGTACCATTGATAAAAAAAAATAGAAAAACTATTGTTAATGTGTGCATTACTAATGAAGCTGCTTTAAATTCATATCAAATATTTACGTGAGATAATTAAAAATTGCTGCTTAATTAGTTATCACAGACTATTTTTTTCTCTGAGTAAAGTTCAATGAAACTTTAGATAGACAGTGTCTAATTTTTCATATCAGTAACTCCCTCTTAATTCTTTTTCATTTATACTTGTAATTAATTCTTCCATACACATTGAAACAACAAACACTTTGAAGTGTGCACATGTATATTAATAACTATTGACACAACTTACATATATATTTTATTCGATTAATTTGCATCTAATTTCCATTAAAAAAATTTGAAAAAAATTAAAAAAATTCAAAGTTTAGTAATTCATTTAAAACTAAAACAAGTAACATAAAAAATAAGTCAATTCCTACTTAGGTCAACAAAGAAAATTTTATTTTAGTTACTTTTTATTAAATAATTACAATTAATATAAATATGTATATACGTATGACAGAATCACAATATTAAGTGACCAAACAGAAAATCCTTGCAATTTTTCATTTTCTTTTCTAAATATGGGGTTGTACTATTATTTTTTTGTTTGTTTGCAACTATTTATTCATTCATTAAATTTAATTATTCCTATAAAAAAGTATAGTACAGTAAAAAAAAACCTAAGAAATTAGACCATCTCAGTTGGGATTCGAACCATGACCTTTGGATTGGAAGTACGACGAGCCATCCATTGAGCTACAGGGACAACGAACGATATATGGTGTTGGACTATTATTTTTGTTGGTTACTGTTTATTCATTAATTATTAAAATATTAATGAATTTATATTTGAAAAAATAGTATTAACATCAAGTATCATCCACTACAAGTTTTAAAAAATGTATTTGAATTTGAATGGATGAGTAAAAAGTAGTTTATCAACGATTGAAAATTTGAACGAGATATATATATATATATAGGGGGAGAGTGTGAACTAATAGTAGAGGAATTGAGAGAAAAAAAATGTATTTCCAAGATATATATCAATAATAAACATATAAAATTATATAATTATTAATTAAATAATTCTTTGAGGCATAACAATAACATTTTAGAAAAATAATATTTAAACTAAAAAAAAAAAAAAATCCGGGTTTTTTGCTTAATGAGATTAATTACATTTTTGAAATTTTTTTGATCTTTAAGCCCCCTCTTTTTATCGTCCCTCTCTTTATACATACACACAGATACTAATCGCTCTTCACTCGTTTCAATGTGTATTTCATGATGCTGTATGATTATATATTGTTTTTATCAATATTGTTATAAATGTTATTAATATCTATGTCCTAGATTTTAGCTTTGAGTTGTATTCAAAAGCATTCTTATAGACCTCACCTATTCATTTAAAAAGGTCAGGGGCTTAAATTTCTGAAACAAACATTTATCTTGCACGACTCTGTAGTTTTCCTCTTTCATACTCAACAAAAGACACAAGCTTGCCAAATTTCACAAATGTAGATCTACTAGTTCATGAGAAGGGAAAACCTTTGAAAGCCCCTTTTGGAATGTCAGTTTCCTCAAAACTTATTCTAAATTGATCTCTCTCAACAAAAGAAACATGCGTGCCAGATTTCAAGTCTTCGGGTGTTATAGTTCCAGAGATCTCGTGATAAGTGCGTGAGTGATTCGCTTTTCATCCTGTATAATCCTTTAAGACCCGAATTATTTTTATCTTCAAATATTAAACTCTTCTGGTTATTAATACTATATGGACCTCAATGACATCGGGAAAAATAATAAAAAAATTCCCGCTCTTCCCCTGGAATGTAGACGGTACCCACACGATCGTGCGGGTTGAGCGTTATCTGTGAAACAGGTCACCCATAAAATCTTACGAGTTATATATTTTTAGCTCTAAGTTGATAGAAGAAACAATCTTAACTCAACTAAAATTGTTACAAATAAGGAAATTATTGGTGAAAATTAACTCTTTTATTAATTCATTATTTATTTACTGCAAAAATCTTTTGTTTTGTTTTTGACAAGTATAAATAACCATTATTTTTCTCATGTTTTCGAACTTATTTCGTAGTTTTTTAAATCTGCACTTGCGGGGGCTTGAAATTTATCAACACACAAAAGGGTATACATGTCAACCTTTTATCCTGGAATAGCCGGATAAAAGCCCATTATATAGATGGATATAATGCTTAGAT
>BMAV01013955.1:0-19290 GCA_019973955.1 Trichonephila inaurata madagascariensis
ACTCCAGCGATTCCACCAATGTTGAAGGGGTCAAAGGCAGACGTCTTAAATGCCGCCGTGAGCGTGACTCCGCCTCATCTAAGCGTTGTGAATTTGTTTTTCATCTAACGCCCATCTTCGGCATCTCTGCCATTAGTCGACGAGCAGCCCAATAAAATGATGACGAAGCAAAAAAAAAAAAAAGAATCAAAATTTGACTCCACAGGGTTGTCTACAAAAAAACTTCAAAACAGTGGGGCAGTGGCTGAGGTGGTCACCATCCATTTCACCCTGGTAGCACAGAGGGCAACAAGCAGAATCCTTGTGAACACCAGAACTCCAATGCGATGTAAATGCTTCTGCAAAAATTCATGTCCAGTACGTAGACGAAAGCACGCAACTCCAACAGATCGAGACAGGGAACTGGGGATTCTACTACTTTATGACAAAATGCATGTACGCTTGTAAGCTTACATTAAGAATTCTGGAAGGTTACACCGGCTATAAAAGTAACAGAATTTCACATTTGAGATGCATTTTCTTGAACTAAAATTAACCTGTGATCTTGAAAATTTATTCAATTAAACATGTGTACTATACAATTGCATTGTCCAAATTTCATTACTCTAAAACCGGGATAAGCATTAAGTCGATCGTGATCGACCGGTGGACCGCGAAGACATTTTGGGGTGACCGTCTTTGACTAAGACCTAAGGCGCGCATACTACACTTGAATCCGAAAGTCTGTGTATAGGCAAAGATCTTAACGTGTTTATGCTATTTAAAATCTCGCTTCAGAAAATCAACATACCTGTCGGATTACCTTATTAGCTTCTATAACGCGATTTAGTATTTGTGTGATTCCATGGTAGGTAACGGAAAAGAGATGAAAGAAAGATCATTATCAGAAAAAGAGGGGGGAATTTTAAAGCAATTGCTGAAACTATTTATAGAAGACATTCATTGATTCAATAAGTGTTCATAAACTACAAATCAACTAAAATTTTAACGTCCAAGCCAAGATTCAGCTGCCCATCTGCAGTGTAACCTCGAGAATCTTGCTTTGTAATAAGCTCTATAAAAATAAACCCTAGACTATAAGGAGATATCCCAAAAAGAGCGTAACTTTAACCCCACTTTGAAGAGAACTGAAAAATGATGACTATCATGGCCGAGTTGCACTCAAGAAACCGTTCATTTCGCGAGTGAACAGAACTAAGTCCCACCTAAATGGGACACATAATTATTGGGAAAATGTTATATATTTAATTGAAAATAATATTTGTATTTTTTCAGCATCAAAACGGTCAAAAATATGCCTGCAAAAATTCCTGCACAGATCTTAAGAAAGGAAATCTTCGACTCTCAAACATGCAGGAGGAGGCGTAATGTTTGGGGGTGCATAGGACGTCCTTGGGTTGGAAATCTGAAATTTATTGAATCAGCAATGTGCAACATTGATTACTTGAAATTTTTGAAGTAAAATATTTGGGAAACTGCCGAGAAATTTGCGGTGAGTGATGATTTTTACTTTCAGCAGGACCAAAGTACTAAGCAAATGGCTTACAATGCAAGCTATGGCTGTTCTACCATGTCCCCAAAAACCCAAATTTCCCAAAGCCATCCCAGTCCCCAGACCTAAGCACAAACAGCATTTGTAAATTTACTGAGGAATAATCAGGAAGAAACGTAATAAACCCAAAAATCAAATCTGTCGTAGTAGAAAAAAGGAACAAAAAAAACCACAGATGAGACAACTGCAGTTGAATCCCTGCCAAATATGTTGAGAGAGACAAAAAGAACGAAATAACTTAAAAAGTATTAATTTTTAAATTAAAAACCATTATCGAAAGGGGGTTTTCCCAGTGTACGCAGATTTTACCCGCACTTTTTTGGCTTTCCAATTTTTAAATATTTGATTTTTTTGTAATAACCAGGTGATTTTCGCATACTATTTGTTTACGACGTCAGGGGAAACCCAATAAAAAAATAGTATTGATTCAGAAAAAAATTCATTTAATTAGAGTTTTGATGAATAGAAAGATGATGTCTGTCGCAGACTTTTTGCGGGAACTGTGTATAAAAGTTTTTCCTCCATCCAAAGAATTTTTCCGTCTTCGATTTTCAGTATCAAAAACATTAGAGAAAAAGTGAAGCTTATACTAAATAAATACGGTAGTTAGAATTAATGTCATTTTCTTTTTAAAAAATTTTCTCTCAGCTACACTTTCCCACCATTTTGTTATAATGATGAAAACATGGAATTCGCCGAAGAAAGAAAAGCAATAAACTTTTTTTTTCAAAAGAAGGAAATATAGCAACAACGTTTTCGACCCAATGGTCATGCTATGCAGATGGAAGCAAACAAGAAATACCACGGAAAAGTTCTGATATTCATGTGATGATTTAGCTCTTAGGATCATGACACATATGCCACTGGGTGGACCGCGACACTTTGAAAAAATTAGTGGACCGTAGCCTGGAAAAGTCTGCCCACCCCTGCTCTAGAACAATTTTTTTTCTTAGTGTTGGGATTTTTTCCCTTCAGTGTATGTGTTAAACAGATATGTAAGTGATAAGAAATGCAGTTTGATTGCGCATAGCTTAATGCTTCCAGAGAGCACTAAACTTCACTGTTCTTGGAATATAAAAAAGTTAAGTGAACCTTTTTTATCTGTATTTAATATGTTACAGTAGCACGCCTTTTTACCAAAGAGGCTATTATGACGCCATTGGAGACAATATAAGTAGCTGTCAGAGTTTAAAAGGGAAGAATCAGGGGGGGGGGTAATGTGTGTCCGGGTGTCAGTTCATTAACTCGCCACCTAGGCCGATCTGACTTTACCGTGAGGAGGGTTTGGAACCAGTGGACATGAAAGAGGCCTGTTACTCATTGATCAGGCTGAGGATGCCTTCGTCAGACCAATAGCTATCACATCATACGACACGCATACATAGTGCAACTATTTCATAACCCGTCATCCATACACAGGTAGCAAGCACCTTCAATACGGGCTTCTGTGTCTTTATATCGGCACCCATTACGTGTACTGCCATTGACACCATCTGATTGTCGCCTTTGTTTAGAATGGTGTCATGCTGGAACAGCTTAGAATCATGCCGTCCTCATCGACGAATCCAAATTCAATTTGGGCAATGATGAAAATCAACGCGTCCCGTGGTGAACTCCTCAATCCTGACTTTGCTGCACATCGGCACACTGCTCCCCAAATGGTGTGATAACAGGAGGGTGCCATTGCACACGACACACGGTCTCATATAATATGAGTTCAAGGCAACTATGACAGTCCAAAGGTATTTCATGGCATTTTTCAGCCACATGTTTTGCCGCTCATGGTAGGGCTCTCAGGAGCCGTTTTTGAACAGTATAAAGCTCTCCCACACAAAGCATGGGTTTCACTGGACTGCCTCCAACACATTTCCATTTTGCTCTGGACATTCTACTCGATCACCAGATTTGTCCCCGATCGAGTATATCTGGGATCATTTAGGATCACAAGTTGGACATCCTGTGAGTTTGGTCGAATTGAAGGTGCATTTACAGAAACTGTGGATTGAGATGTTGCAGGACTTCATATGGGAGTTCTTTACTTCAATACCTGACAGTATCACATCATGTATTCAAGCTAGAGGTCGTCCAACATAATACTAAAACCTCCGTTCATTTGTAAATTTTTCTACAATAAATGATAAGTTTAATTTGATTTTTAATCTTTTTTATATGAACGTTGTACTTTCGTATGAAAAATTTAATTTTATTCTTTCTGGTAGCTCTGGTTTGGTGCTAAAACTTTTACGGCAGTTAGTGTATATATACATAAGTAGAGGTTAAAGTTTGGAGTCAGAATTCAGGAAGTAAAAAAAATTAGTTTTCTTTAGCTTAAACATCCAGTCATTGAATAATTGTTAATATTAGCGTATGTTTCGAAATATTCTGGAATGAAAAGTGAGCGATAATAGCACTTTATCACACCACTTCACAGGAAGTAATGCAGGAAATCCTTTTTTTATTCCTTCTCTTCTGCTTAACTATTAAAAGTTAACTCAAAATAAATATTCTACAAAAAACCTGACGAAGGAAGTTGACTACAGAAACTATAAAGTTAATCAGAAAGATAAACAAGGGAATATCCTTCCTGGTGTATATACACCAGAAGAGAGAGAGAAGTTTTCACAGTTCACTTTTTTTCGTCAAATAAGCGACGGGAAAAATTGTACCAAACTCTTTGAATATTGTTATTTACTTAGCATTTTTATAGAACTGGTCACTAAATGTTTCCGCATTAGATAGTATCAGACCTGATGCAGGAATTCAGATAGATGTATTTAATAGCAGGAAAAATATTTGTGTCAGGTTGTATTCGAGCCCTTTTAATAAGCATCTTAAGTGAAATAACTCTTTTAACTGTTGTTTGAGTTTAAAACCACCTTCCATGGAAGAAACTTGATTTTATGTCAATTTGCGTACTATTTAAAATCTAGTTAGACATTCTGGTGTTATTAAAGAGAGACAGTGAGAAAAAGTAACTGACTTTCGAAATCCTTGGTGAAAGAGTAAATATTAACGTCGCACTGTTCAGCTACACGAGGGCTTTTGGCGACGGACCACGTCACTTTGAACCATGGACAAGTGACGTGGACGACACCTGAGCTGGTACCCCCTTCTCCTAACTACCACACTACACAGACTGGAGGACGTTTCAGCTCTCGACAGATTTAGCGTGCATCGCTGCCCTACACAGCGGGTCTTTAGCGGTACTGGGCTCGAACTCGTGACAAAGCCAGCCACGATCCGATACCTATATCACTCGTCTACCACGGTAACAATCCTCGGTGAAAAGGAGAAGACTGGAATATATTGTAGTTGAACCAGGAGAGATTTGATGAGGGCTAATTAATCGCATGACACTCAGTTAAGTATTTAATTTTTTCTCTTACTAATTGAGCGTAGCCAATTGATTTGATTTCTTACATTAGGTTTATAATCTTGTTTGACAGTAATTTGATTGAACCAAGCTAAATTCAGTTATTATCGGATACCTTAAGAAGATATCCGACTACGTTCGGAACCGTGATTTTAAAAAAGCACATAAATGGATAATTTTCATAATATTTAGTGTTACTTAGATTAGAATACATGTATAAAAGTGATTTAAGCACACTTCGCAAAAAATGATTTAAATACAATACTTCGGCAGAAAATGAAATAAGAATAACCTTTTTTCCAAAAGTTTTCTTTTGCGAAAAAAATGCTTCTATTATAATAACATGTTACCTGTATATACCTCATACCTCTATACAGAGGCTCAACTATGATTTTTGAAAAATTCACATTATTTTCAGAGTTACAGCCAATTGAAATAATTATAGGCTTTTTTCTTAAAATTTCTCCCCTCTGTTGTCGTAAAACATGGATACACCCATTTCTAAGTTATATATTTCAAAAATTCTAATTGAGCCTCTGTACAGAGGTCTGAGCTATATACGGGGAAAATATTGTTATAATAGAAGCATTTTTCACAAAAGGAGAATATTTTGAAAATGGGTCATGCTATGTTCATTTTTTGTCGAAATATTGTACTTAAATAATTTTTATTGTAATACTATTTTTAAAACAACTTTATATACATTTTCTAATCTAAGTGACACTAAACATCATAAATATTATCCATTTACACGCTTTTGCAAAATCACGGTTCCGAACGTAGTCAGATCCCTTAAGACATTTTCTCGCCCTCCAATATCGGACGAATGCAAGAAGTGCCCCGCAGTGATGAAAAATCGCTCTGTTCATTGTTTCTCCTATTTCACACAAAGGGCAAAATTTTTTAGCAAAAATGGCAATCCTGTGAAAATTCTGGCGTAGGCAATCATGGCTTATTAATATCCAAAAGGAAGCAACTGATAGTGATCGTGGTCAATCTGGTAAATAATGGTAAATCTGGTACAAACGTGACATATTTTTAGCCTGGACACATTGAAATTGTATCAGACCGTACAAACGGCCGAATGTGAGTGGCATCCGGAATGGAATCCACAAATCGTTTGCTACAACCTTGGTGACCAGCTCCTCAAAAAGACTCTTCTATTCCAGGGTTTCCTGAGGGGATTGAGTAAAGATTAGCAGTAACTATCAGTATCTTTCATCAGTGCATGTTCCACCTAATCTGTTCGTATAACTCCCCCGGCACACAAGTTACCTAATTTAGTTTCACTTCTATGATTAACATTGATATCAGTTACCTCCCCCTGCGATAAAAATTCTGAGTTAAGTGATATTTTCACAATAAAATGTTTTTTTTTTAAAAAAAGTGTGCATAATTTTTTTTGAAAGCTTTATGTTCTGCAACCACAAAGTGCTCTTATTGGCAGATTTTCCGCTTTCGCTTAATCGTTTTTCTTTCATGGAGAACAAACAAAATATTTGAAAAAGAAAAATCGCTCATTAAATTACTTGTTAAAACCTGTACTCTAATAGAATGTTTTAATTACTTCATGGTTATAGGGGGGAGGCGATATGCTAATCTTCTCAACAGATGAGAGTGTAAGGGATTGGGATAGTCAATTGACTCGGCTGATGAGATTTTAATGATGTTTACTCTTATGATGTTCCACGGGGTTAAAAAACCTTTAAAGAATTATTATTACTTAGATCCAAACTGGGATTGCAAAATTTTTAACGATGCTAAACTGAAAGCAGAATTCAGTCTCTTTTCTGAGTAAAAAAAAAAAAGAAGTTTTTTTCTTCTTTTAAGAAGTTACAGAAGGTAATATCTTTTAGGACTTTACAACGAGGTCTGCGTTATGCATCGTTTCATATCACTCGATTTTACCTAACTGATAAGATCATTAATGAACAACAACGACATAAATATTCTTAAATGTCTTGCAACCTTTTTAGTTTTGTTTTCTATTAGAGAAAGTGTGTTTAAGTATTTTTATCTATTAAAAGACAACTTGTTATGGTTGAGAAGAAAAAAGGAAACTACTATGCAAAACCTAAAATAATCGAATGTCACTATACTTTAGATAACTCAAGAAAGATTCCTATTTTTCCTTTCAATAATCGAAATTCTCGAGAAAAAATAATAATAATAAAAAGATATTGATCGCATATTTTCATATGAGTACAAAAGAAACTCATTTAAAAATTTACAAAGATTTAAAGCAGCGATACTTAACCTGCGGCCCACCGAGACCTTTTAAGTGGCCCGGTCATGGCTCATTGTTGTGAGAAATTTACCTTTTTAAGAACATTGTATTAAAAATTTGTAGGGAAATTCTTTGTCAAGAAATCAGATGTATCATTTTTTTTGCTTTTGGCTGTCGGCGTCGTACGGGTAGGAATAGATATTCTTTTTCTATTTCGAACGGTTACGGTTAGTGATAACAGTCAACAGAGGAGTAGCATTAATTTTATGAGTGGAACTAATTTTTAACTATCTTTCATATGCTACAAGAGAAAAATATTCGAAAAAAATAAATCGTTTGAAAACGATTGGGAGGTAGACTGTTTTGTAGTGAAAAACAAACATGAATCAATAACTGTTTGATTTGTCACGAAAGTGCTGTATTTAAAAAAAAATACCAATAAACAGTAATCATTTTATGTCAGATTTCCTCGAAAATATCTTTGAAGAGGTGATAAATAGGTGTTTTTAAATAATCTTTGCAACAGCAACGAAGTGTTTTGTCAATGATAATATGACAGCGGTAACAAAGACATCCTATGAAGTATGTTATATTATTGTTACTCACATAAAACCGTTTACTGATGTAGAAATAGTTGAAGGAGTGTTTCTTAAATGCTTCTATAATTTAGTGTTAGTGACAAAAATGAAAAATAAAAAAATAATAATTAAAAAAAGCAAAGCAGGAGTTATAATATTTTGATCCATTTTCCACATTTTAAATTTTTAATATTATCTTGGTCTGAAAGCATTTCTCCCCCCTCTTTTCCCCCTTTCCATTTATCCTCATGTTGTGGCCCGCGTGAAGTTACTAACATATGTATGCGGCTCGCGTGAAATAGCTGACATATGTATGCAGCCCAGCAGAAAAATAGGTTGAATACCCCTGATTTAAAAGGTAATTAATTTGTTTGACCAATGATTGAAGAATTGAGATTGAAAATTTTCAATGAAGTAGAGAGTTTTATAAACTTCATACTATAAAACAACGCGAAAGTTATTGGCGATGGACTTCGTAGATTTGAATTGCGGTCAAGTGAGGAGGACGACACATGAGCTGGCACCCCACTTTCCAAACAACCACACCACGTAAACGGAAAGAGAGAGTTATATTAAGGTATCCGACTACGTTTGAAACCTTGATTTTGCAAAAGCGTATAAATGGATAATATTTATGATATTTAGTGTCACTTAGATTAGAACATGTATATAAAATTGTTTTAAGAATAATATTACAAAAAAACATTATTTAAGTACAATATTTTAAAAAAAATGAACATAGAATGACCCATTTTCAAAATATTCTCCTTTTGTGAAAATGCTTCTATTATAAAAATATTTTGCCTGTCTATAGCTCAGACCTCTGTACAGAGGCTCAACTAGAATTTTTGAAATATATAATATAGAAGTGGGTTTATCCATATTTTACAACAGAGGGGAGAAATTTTAAGACAAAAACGCCGATAACTTTTTCAAATGGTGGTAACTGAAAACTAATGTGAATTTTAAAAAATCATAGTTGAGCCTCTGTACAGAGGTCTGAGCTATATACAGGCAAAATATTCTTATAATAGAAGCATTTTTCACAAAAGGTGAACATTTTTAAAAAAAGGTTATTCTAAGTTAATTTTTGCCGAAATATTGTATTTAAATAATTTTTTTTTGTCAAAAAATGTCCTTAAAACAATTTTATACATGTATTCTAATCTAAGTGACACTAAATGTCATGAAAATTATCCATTTATGCGCCTTTTTAAATTTAGGGTTCCGAACTTAGTCGGATACCTTAAAACGTCGCACTATAAAGCTGCACCCTATACCAACGGGATCATTTTTTAGTTATGTGTTGTAATAGGATTTATATAAAACTGGATCCTCGAAATGGTTTCAACCTTGAATGCAAAAAATATCGGGTTAAATTTGCACACAGAGGATTCAAGAATATAGAATCGAAATATATTTTTAAAATTTTTATTTCTTATGAATATTTTGCTGTATAATTTTTAAATGCATATTTATTATATAATTTTTATGCATATCTAACAAAAGTTTTTATGTATTATTTGCTTTTAACACCAAAAATAAGATCGAAATTTACGGGTGCGCGTTATACGCCGAGTCTAAAAATGAGAGTTTTAAAAACTAAGAAAGAACTGAGCATAAAAAAATTAGACTTCTACATAGGTAGAAATACTGTTTATTTTTAAAATATGACTTACTTTTGAACAGAAAAAAAAAGAGAGAGAGAGTTGTAATTCTAGAAATATACTATTTTTTTAAAAGCCTGATATAATACCTCCAATAAATACTTAAAAATGTAAGAGAACTACAAATTTCAGGTTTTTTCGTAGAAAAAAAAAGAGGGGGGGGGGTCGTTATACGTCGAATATACATCAAAGACAAAAAATGCAGCTTGAAAGAATAGGTGCACGTTATACGCCGGATTTTCGGTAGTTTGTTGTAGTTGATGAATTTCCTTTATCACCGAAAATTTTGTAGTCATAAGAAAAAAAAAAGGAAAATATTTCTTAAGCCTACCTAATTTTGAAATATCTTCAAATGAAATTTTAATGAAAATATTAAATTTAAATTAATCTCATGCAGAAACACAAAATATTAGGTAGTAAAAAAAAGATATAATTTACAGCTCTGTATTTATCACATTATATCCTGATTCTCATAAGACCATTGAATGCAAATTTCAGTACCACTTTAACCCCATCGTTTTAAATAATGGAATTCATAACTTTAGATGGAAGTTTAAATCCTCAGGTGAATTGAGTGGTTGAGTTATCCAAGTGGCCAGAGGTGCGAACTCGAAGCTGACTGTTTCTCTCGAGTTTTAGGAATTTCTCCGAAGATCTACCTTACAGAAAAGCTGATGTTCTGACAGTATTCAAATGCCTCACGTTCGTATGATGTGGAAGTTTGGAGAGTGGAGTTCTCCAGTTCAGGTAACGTCTTCATCGGTTGATGGATGTTCTAAAATTACTAGCCCATTGCCAAAAACCCTAATGCAGATTTAGAATGCGACGTTAATAAAAAAAAAAATTCAAATCGAATGGCAGTGTAGGAGAACTTATTTCAAGTCAGCGTAATCCAGAATTTTTTCAGTGAAATTTTAAAAAAGAATAATGTTAATGTTACATGATATAGGAATCTCGTTGTACAGAAAATAAAAGGGTAAGCGTCATCATATAAGACTCATCCATGAATGAGTTACGTTGCATCTAATGCCACTCATGAGATAACGTAAAATACAATTGCATATCGAACTAAAGACCCATCTTATTAGTGCTTCTTGTTAAACTCAAAACCCTCACGTGGTTTAGTAGTCATGCGGTCTGAATCTCGAACTCGTGGGCTACACTCTAAAGCAGCGATACTCCACCTGTGGACCACCAAGCCTTTTTAAAGGGCCCGGTCATAATCCACTGCTTGGAGAAGCTTACTTATTTAAGAACATTGCATTAAAAATTGGGTGGGGAATCCTTTGTCAAGAAATCAGATATTTCTGTTTTACTTTTTGCTCCCGGAAAAATTGATATTCTTTTTTTTATTTGTAATGGTTACGATGAGTGATAGCAGACAACAGTGGAGTAGCGACCATTTTATAGGTGGAACTAATTTTTAACCTTCTTTCACATCTCGCAAGCGAAAAATATTCCAAGAAAATATATCGTTTCAAGACGATTGGGAGATAGAATATTTTGTAAGTCAAGTGATCAGTCATTGTTTGATTTGTCACGAAAGTGCTGTATTTAAAAAATAACAATAAACAGGAACCCTTCAATGACACTTTTCCTCGAAGATCTCTTGCAAGAGGTGATAAATAGGCTTTCTTGAATAATCTTTGAAACAGCAACAGAGTGTTTTGTTAGTAGTAATATCATAGTGGTAACAAATATATCCAATTAAGTTTGTTATATTATTGGTAATCATATGAAACCTTTTAGTGATGCAGAAACTATGAAGGACTGTTCCTTAATTGCTCCTAATTTAGTGTTAGTGACAAAAATAAAATATATAAATTAAAAAAGCAAAACAGAAATTTTAGTGTTTTGATCCATTTTCGACATTTTAAATTTTCAACGTTATTT
This sequence comes from Trichonephila inaurata madagascariensis, assembly GCA_019973955.1. Taxonomy (NCBI): domain Eukaryota; kingdom Metazoa; phylum Arthropoda; class Arachnida; order Araneae; family Nephilidae; genus Trichonephila; species Trichonephila inaurata. The sequence goes on from BMAV01013955.1 coordinate 11,291, forward strand.
GCCCCCTCCTCATTTATCCTCATGTTGCGGCCCGCGTGAAGTAGCTGGCCTATGAATGCAGCCCAGCAGAAAAAAAGTTTGAGTCCCCGGCTCTAAAACAACACAATACTATTAACGACAAACCTCATAATTTTGAGCAATGATCAATCGACGAAGGAAATATCTGCGGTGGTATCCTCTTTCCGAACTTCCACACTTCGCCAATCTCAGGACTTTTTATCTCGACAGATTTAATGAGCATCAGCCCTTCTGCACGTTGGGTGTTCCGTGACACTAGAGCTCTAACTCATAATACGCCATCTACGAGTCTGTAGCCTTGACTACTAGATTAACAATGGAATTTCACTCTTAAGAGTTTAACATTGCGCATTCTGTTTTTTAAAAAAGAAAATACCGGAACTAATGGCAACAAACTTGTCATTTAATGAAATACACTCGAGCTGACGTTGCGAGACCCTATAAACCCTTCTGCTCTTGACAAATTTAGTGGCGGCGAGGCTCGACAAAAAATATCTTCATTTTCAAGTACGTGATCATAGCTACTGCGGCCTACTTTTTTGAAATAAAATCCCTTTTTTCTTGCTGTATAAATATTTAGGTGCTGTTGTGATTAGATATCAGTAATGGCATTTTTTTTTCTCTCCGATTTACAGATGCGTGCTTTTCTCTCTATAGCATATTTATCCAGTTTATTAACTAGTAAATTTAAAGTACAATATTGAAACTATTTTTATTAATGTTTCTTCTTTTGTTGTTAGAGGAGTCTATTTATCGTAAAATGGATGGGAGTGATATTTGGAATGTCAGAAGATTAATTTCGATGAGAGTAGGTAGCAGGAAAGAATGACAGCACCGTTGACGTTATCCCTTCCGCGGAACAGGGATTAAAGGGTGTCATAGATGTCTCGAGCGAGATGAGGGGCCGGGGGCAAACGCAAGTAAGAGTGGGTTAAGAGGATTAAATGTCAAGGTCGTGCGGTGCACTTAAGATGCATCATTTCTTAAAAGGATAAAGCAGAAAAGATAAAGTATGCCTATTTCTCTGCGCGTCTTAAAATTTAATTTAAAGAAGAACAATTTCTTATAAATTTGAATTATGTTTAGTTACGTGATTCGTAAGCATAGAACTCTGTACCTCCTAATTATAGCTATTAAGTTAAAATTTATGTTTTTTAAATTTAAGCTACCGCATATACACTCTATAACAACAACAACAAAAAAATGAAGCACTAAGAAGGATTTTCCCGATTGTAAGAATATTTCGTATACAAAGACATTTGTACCGAACCTTCAAATGATTAACATTTGGTGTCCAATGAATAAATAGCGGAAACTACAGCACATCGGAACTGCACACTCAGCAGGGGTCCATAAGGAGTGATTCTTAATCTGAATGTCAAAATTTCGTCGCATTGCAATTTAGGATACCTTTCAACGACTTAAAAAATGATTGGTGCAGTTTTCCAGTTCATTACGAGCAATTGTCAGAGTTTGAAAGAGATCGTATCATTGGACTGAAAGAGGGAGGTTGGACAACTCGTAGAATCGCTCGTCCATATGGGTCGAAGTGATGCATCCATTCGAAGATGCTGGCAAGAATGTATGGACAGTGTCAGATTTCAGCGTCATGTTGGTAACCTAAGGTTTGGTTTGACCTAAGACCACAGCAGATCGGGAGGACAGATTGAATGTCAGATGAGCTGTCACAGCGCCTGATTTATGATTATCAATCATCAAACGTACGACCTACACACTAGTGTCCACCATGACCATTCACAGATGGCTGATAGATGAAATTTACGCTCGTATTGACCGCTACACCACCTTCCATTCTCGCTTGCACACTGTCGAGCCAGTTTACAGTGGTGCTCTGTTCGATCAGGTTGGAATCATGCTGACTGGGGATATATAGTATTTAGGGATGAATCCGTTTCCAATTGTGTTCTGACGATCATCCAAGACGTGTCTGGAGACGCCCAGGGCAGCGTGCCGATCCTGCTTTCACTATTGCATGCCACACTGGCCCTTAACCAGGAGTTATGGTCGGGGATGTCATTTCTTTTGATAGCCAGTCCATGTAGTCGTCATTAGAGGCACACTTACAGCACAAGGGTGCATCGACGTCATTTTGATAACTGTTTTGCTACCGACCCTCTCTTGTAGTAACCTGGCCTTACTTTTCAGAAAGATAATGCCAGACCACATACGGCACGTGTTGCTATGAGTAATCTTACAGCTTGTCAAACACTTCCTTGACCAGCCAAATTGCCAGATCTCTCTATAATGGAGCATGACTGGGATATGATGAGAAGGCGTCTGCAACTACCAAGGAATGTTGATGACATGGCCCAAGAATTGGAGAAAATATGGCAAGAAATACCACAGGAGAGCCTCAGGGTGCCTTATCACTATGTGCCAAGTCTTGTGGCAGCTTGTACCAGGCTAGAGGTAGGTCAACATCTTATTATTCATTTATTCAATTTTTGTGAAATTTTGTTCATTATCTATTCTGTACATAATTTTTCTACCCATCAATTTTTGTCTTTATTGGACAACTCGTTCTTGGCACGACGGTTTGTTTTTGTTACTGAGATATATTATTGTGTTTTACGCACACATTTAACACAAAAAATAAGTTCGAAATTTAGGGGTGAAAGTTATATGCCGAATATAAAAATGTAGCTTTAAAAATAAAGAAAAGATGAGCCTAAAAAATAGACTTAAAATAAACAATAAACACAAAAATGCGAGGGAATATTCTGTATTCTCACGCCGATCCCGATCCTGTTGCCTTGCACTTTAGGGTTGTAGTTCTAGAACTATACTACTGTTCAAATGCCAGGAAGAATACTTCAAATAATTGACTTCAAATCATCAAAGAACTGTTCCTATACATTTCAGGTTTCTTCTTTAAAAAAAAGGAATGGGGTGAGCATGATGCGAATATATCTAAAATATTAAAATGTACAATTTGAACATATAGGAGCGTATTTTACGTGGGAATATATAGTACATTGAAATGAATTATGTTACAAAAATTAAAATTAGGAAATGTAGGGTCACCGCTTCATAGTTTGCATTTCAGGAAGCAGCCAATGACCGACCAGTAGGAATGTTCTTATAGAAGACATTTTGATTGGATGAATGAGGATAGATGGTTTTCGCTCACCGCAGAATCAGTCCTCTTTACAAACGTTTTACTTTATGGATCTGTAAGAAACAGAAATGTTATACGAGTTAAGATTCGTAAATAAGGTAAATGCAATGCAAAGAGTCTCTAAAATGACATGCAAAAGGTTTTTCCTTTTTCTGTGTTTTCGCTTGCCTTTAAATTAAAATTCTGAGAAAAATAAAATAGATTTTCTTTTTGTGTTCTTTCTTGAGAAAATAATTTAATTTCCGTAATAGAATAATGGTTCTTTGTTCTACAAATGCCTCTATGTGTAGCTTAATTAAATTATCCTAATTCCTATTCAATCCTTCTCGGGAAAACTCACTTAATTGTTGTTTTTCTCCTATTCTTTTTTCAATGCTTCGACAACTCCTCTTAACTAAATTTTCTTCATCTCGTATAACTGAAGAAAGCCATGTTTCTGCAGGGGATGAAAGCAAAATAAATCTAATTAGTTTGGCTTATCAACGTTCATTTCTCTCGCGGTTTTCTGTTTTTGTTGAAAGCGAATTTATTAATTATTAGAATTTTTCGAAAACAGCCTTAAAGATGCTTAGGCGGAATACCAGACGGGGCCCCCATGAGTAGGATGAAGAGACAATACAGAAGAAGAACACGCAAAACAAGATTATTTTCGAAAATTAAAGTAAAAGAAGTAACAAATATTCATAACAATTGTTTTAGGAGGAACTTAATTTAAGTTTTATAAAGTTACCTGTTCTCATGCATACGCATTAGCAAAAATATAATCCCTTTTAATCCTATAAAATTTAAATATTCCATATTTTTCCTGAGGGATTTATTCTTTCTCAACACGTATTATTTAAATGTTGGATTTTCTATCTCCCTTCCTGATGAACTTCCCCATTTTGCAGGGGATTAATTATTTCAAGGACATCGCGCTTAGACAAAACACTTTAGTTGGCTGTGGTAGCTGTGGTGTCAAGGTCACGAATTTCTATAACCGGAGTCGATTCGAGATGTCACTGAAGACCTGACATGTAGGAGGTCACATTAAATCTGTCGAGGTACACATTGGAGAGGAATGGTCAGAAGAAAAGTGCGCCAGCTGAGGTATCGCCCTCGTCACATTACAGAAGATCAAACAGATGAGATCCGTTGCTAAGTGCCCTCGTGTTACATTGGAGTGTGACGCAACGGTATTGAGACGGGACTACTTGGATACCACTAAATCAAAACATTTTATGTGGCTGTTTTCCACTTCCAATTACACAACCCATTTCTCAGTTCACAACTGCTTCCTTTACAATGCATAAGCGATACAGGAGTTGTTCTCGACATTCTAACATTTATAAAAATCAAGTCATATAAAATTTTGAACATTCGTAAAACACAAGGGCTGTTTACTACAGAAGTCATCCTTTCCAATCGTAATCAAATAAGTTTTTGCCGATAGCGGAGCTGAGTTGGTAACTCGATCTCCTATCTTATAATACCAGGATTTAAAGGTATATCTCAGTCAAACGTGCACAATAGTTCCAATTATATCTATTCAAAAGTATTTAATAATTTGAGCACAAGTCTCTAATCGAATATCGGGATGGATTTCAAGAAACACTCTTTCTTGAAATCAAGAAAATCACATTCAAAATGATTTTCTCTCATCAGTCTTTTATGATCACCACACTTAAGAGAATAGTGAGTAAGTGAATATTAACATTGCACTGTTCAGCTACACAAAGGATTTTGGTGACGGACCACGTCCTTTTGAGCCTTGGTCACGTGACATGAAGGCACCTGAGCTGGCTCCCCACTCTCCTAACTAACACACCACGCCAACGAGAGGACATTTGAGCTCTCGACAGATTAAACATGCATCGCTGTCCTACACGGTTGATTTTTAGTGGTAATGGGCTGGAACGCGTGACAAGGCCAGCCACGATCCGATACCTTGACCACTCGGCTACCGCTGCCACCACATTTAAAAGAAAACAAGAGCTATTGTAGGGGGATTTTGAATGACGGTCAAGTGGTGAGCGAGTGAATATTAAGTTCGCACTATTCAGCGGTGAAGTGATGTGACACATCTTACTAAATCCTACTCTCCATATTTCCACACCAGAATCATATGAGAATGTTCAGCCTCGACAAATATTAACAGCATGCTACCGCTGCATGGCACATCTTTAAGAGACACCTCTGCTCTCCTAGAACTCGACTACGATTTTTCCTTCCGCCCAAAGTTTTTGAACCAACGAAAATGATACGAATCAATAAAAGTAGAATACACAATATTTACGAACGGTATACTTTAAGACAACAGGGAGTATAAAATTACTGAAAATAATATCTCCTTCCAGTTCAGTTTTCCATAATTGGAATTATTTTAACATAAAAAATCTTTTTTCGCTTTTATTAGTCACCAAGGGGCTTTTGTTTTTAGTCACTGCAGAAGAGTGTCACCTGAAGTCATGTAAAATAAATATTTCTGCATGAAGAGTCCTTTCCTTGGCAATCCATCAGCATAAAAAGATAATTTTTGTAATATTTTGTTTTTGTTTTCAATACGTTGCTGGGGGGTATAAACTGAAAACTTTACATAGAACAAATTATAAAATTTATTACTGAAAAAATCAAGTATATTTAACTATTTTTATATTTTAAGCATTACTTAATTGATATTTATCAAGACTGATTGTGCTTTTTAGTTGGTCAAATTGATTCTATCAGCGCTTACAAATTTCGAAGCCAGTAGTATTGAATAGTTGATAGAAAGCAAAATATGTACTCATAACATGATATAAAGAAATCGATTAAAGACGCAGGTGGTTTTACGACGCATTTCATTTTTGTATATTTTTTTTATTTCTGAGGTAAAGAATTTTGCCAGAGTTACGGTAGGGATTGTTGATGATCCAATGCTTTGTATTTATGATATATAAGAAAATTGTTTTTCAATGTATTCTCGTTAATTTTCAGAATCCAAGTAATCGTAAGGAAAAGAGACAAACCGATGATAAAAGAAGGCGCTTTCTCTGTGCATCTACACACGAACGATTTTATTTCAGGATCAACGAAAAATCTTTGACAAGGAAACAATATTTCTCTTGGGTAGTAGACGTTTCGGAATGCAAGCATTTCAGTTGTTCATTAAATTGCAAAGCTAAATTATTTACAGGACAATAACATCTAAATATGTCAGAAAAATTTATCTAAAAAAAAAGAGAGTTCAAAAAGTGAAGGATTATCACCTCATACTTTAGTCAAATAGGGACGACAGAAAGACTTTCCTCACTCTAAATAAGAACTGGTATTTGAAGCTACACTGTGTTTATCAATATTGGAGAAGAGCGAGTGTTCTTCAGCGTCTCACTTTAAAGCAATTAATGTAGTTTAAACTTCGTTACTTTGAACCATGGCCAAGTGACGAGAAAGATACTTGAGCTAAAATTCTACTCTTCTGACTTCCACAACATGCCAATGTGAGCAACGGCAAATTTAACGAGTATCAGCCGTTCTACAGGGCTCGAACTCGTGACTCGCCGACCCTGATCACTAGGCTAGGCATAGATGACCGAGATTACGTTTTTATAAGTATGACTGCATGAACAACATACCGAATTTCTCAGCAGATGAGATAGATATTTAAAACTATTCGACAACGAATAACGATCGGCAAGACAATGTGCAATTTGTTGTTAGAGAAGAAATGAAAATGAAAAGATAATCAAAAAAAAAACCGATATATCTCTGTCCCCCATTGCAATGTCTAAGACTTAATATTACACCATGTTTCAAATTGTACCAGCTCAAATGTTATCCTCGTTACTTGACCGTGGTTCAAAATAACGAAGTTAGCCACCAGTAGCCCTAGTCAAGCTTTTGAGTGTGACATTTTGAGTACAATCAATCAATCAAGCAATAATTATTTAGCAGTTATTTAAGTTCCTGCAATAGACTTAAACTTTTTAAATTATTTTTTCCATTCTCTACTAGAATTATGACATTATTGTTTTGATGTACTTCCTTTTAAATTGATCAAATTGCTCATGATCATTTTTCCTCAGAAAATTTTCTTGTACTGACATTTACTACGCCTTAAATTCAGTGAGTGAATATTAACGTCTCACTATTCGGCTACTCGAGGGTTCTTGCACCTTACATATGCATTAAAAGATATCGGAACCCTCTATACTGATAATGCTAAAAAGGCCTTTTCAATGTACTTTTTTTAAAAATCTGTTGGAAATACAACCCCAATTTTTCTTACAAGTTAAACATACATTTACAATTATACTGAAATGAGCTTTTATTGAAATTTTCATTAGTTATTTTTAAATTTTTTTTATTTGATGTATAATGAGAAAACAGTATTTTTCGACAAAAAAAATTATAAAAATACATATATACAAAATTTTGCTAAAAATACATTTCAGTAAATACTATAATATACAAAAAATGTGTCATATAATTTTGTGGCCCTAAGATATATGCTTTCTGAGAAAAGATACAGCGAATCTTCAAAAATGACATTTTGAGAAAAACACATTCTTATAAAAAAACTCACCTTTTCAAAACATTCCAGCTCCATATTCCAAATTTTCAGCATTATTTGAGTTTTCACCCTCTTGAATCATTCTTTTTAGTCTTTTTACCTTTCTATTCTCCTTAGTTTTTTGCAAATTGGTATATCTTTCCCTTGTAATCATCTCTTTGTCGAGACGTTCCATGCAGCATGTCGCATAATATCCTGGCTCTATGTTCAGTTTTTTTCAAAATATCCAACTTTGTTGCATTCCCTTTTTTAAAGGGTGAAATAGCATCATATGTGCACAAATGTTTTTTGAAACGAACTAAATAAAAATTT
>BMAV01013956.1:0-39995 GCA_019973955.1 Trichonephila inaurata madagascariensis
AATTGAAGAAATTTTGATATTTAAATGCATTAAAATTTTCTCTGTAGATTTTTTTATAAATATATCTACAAAAAAAAAACTAAAACAAAATAAGAACAATGTAACTCTTCTTAATTCTTGCTTCTAATCCTTAGAATAAAATATTTATTGATTTACTATAAAATATTTAAATGAGCTTGCTTTTTTATCGTTATTAGTAACATTTATGGAAATTAATATTAATATATGTATATATTCTTATAAAAACCTTGTTGATTTTCGATAAAAATATGAGAAAAAGACTAAAAACACTCAACTTAATTTAAGTGCAATTCTTAAATTTAGTTTCCACAGCTACTTTATTTCAAACGTTAGAATTTCAAAATAAAATTTCAGAATATTAAAATGAGAGTTTTAATAATATTCATAGTAATTTTACTCATCTCAGTTCAATCCACATATAATATTTTTGTATGGAACTGTAAATTACATATCCTGTATTAAAAAATCCTTTTTCTATAGAAATTAATTTGTTAAATTCAAAATAAACTTATTTACCGAAATGATAAGTATGGTACGATTTATGGAAAAGCTATACTTCCCGAAACCAAGTGAATTTGAACCACTTGAATAAGAAATTTAGAAAAGATAAAAAAGTAAAAGTTCGTACATTTTATTGTACCTATATACTTTTTTAAAGCTTTTGGAATATTTTCGTTTGGAGCCATTTTTAAAAATATTTCTTGATATACGAATGAAAAATCAATTTTCATTCAAATAACCTCCTAAGATGTCTCACTACAATCCTATGGAATTGTACCTCATAGCATTATAACATGCTATCTTGATGAGGACGAATGACAACCAATCGTCCATCGCATGTGGTTTTGTCTGAATTATTGGATATCATCCTCATAAAGACAAAAACAAGATTAATAAAGTGATATGCTACCATTGCGCATGGCACCATGTTTGCTTTTTGTGGAAGCATTGCAGCCTGGAGACGTTGCTGTGGTGTTAGGGTTAATCTCTTTAATGGTTTTCAGAAGAATGCAACTGTCTTCTAACGGTACTACTGTCACTTAAGGATGAATCAGAGATGTCCTTTTGTTCGTGCAATATCTGGAACTGTGAGGGTGTTGGTGAGCTTCGTTCTTGCAGGACAATTCTTCGATCTACCCTAAGCCTACTTTTCTTGAGTGAAAACTTTATTGTACCCAATTTATAATGAAAGAACTTTTATAAAATATAAAGTACTGCATTTAATCAAATACAAGCCACCATCGATTATAAGCTGCTTCCAAATTCTCAACTTGTTTTTGTGAATTTTTTTATAAAAATGTAAACTAATTTATTGATATCCGGTATTCAAGAAATGAGAAAAAAATTAAAATCGGAACTAACAAGAGAATAATTTATTTTGCCATCATTAAAAACTTTTAAATACATACATGAACACGTAATTTCTCATAAGGTCAGTGGGAAGTTCAATTTTCTCCATCCAACGAATTTTTTTCGTCTTCGATTCTAAGCTGCATCCGATTTTTAGTAGCATTAACATTGGAAAAAAAAGTGCAGCTAAAATTCAAATATAAATACTATAATTATTTTTAATAATTTTTAATTTCGTCTAACTGTAAGTGTAAAACATTTACAGAAAATAATATTAAACAACACTTAATTTTAATTCAAGAATATTTCATGTATCTAATTTCAAATTCGAGTCTAATGTAAGGTTTTAGCTTAGAAATGAATTACTATTAAATTAGAGAAATTACATGAAGATTTTTGAGGATGAATCTACAGTTTTTCAAGTGGATTAATGAAGAAGGCACAAAACTCAGTGGTGTAACGGAGAACATTAGGGTCCTTCTGCAAAGTCAGGTCTTAGGCCACACACTAGATCTGGCAAAGGATTGCGTACTTGGCGTCAGTCAAACTTTGCGCCCCCTAGAATCCTGTACCCCCGCAATACAGGGCTTACAGGAGTGTACATTACGCCACTGACTAGACAGTATTATATTTTCCTAATTTTCATAAAGTTTTGGACTGATTTCTATTTAAAACGTATAAGAAACTAATATTTTTTAAGAGATCTTGAAATGATTTAATTGATAGTGTTAATTAATTTCTATTATGGCCTTTTTCTTTTTACGATGTGTGTTTTTGTAGAAGTGTGTAGAGAATGGAAAAAATAGTCTACGTTCTGTATTTTATCAGAATGCGATTATTAGTTCCAGAAATATTCAAGAAAATATTTGTAGAGATCCATTTAAAAAATAATTTCGAGGAAGCGATTGATAACATCCTCCTTGTTTCCAAATATAAAGAGAGGAAAGGATCTAGTAGTTTAAAGTTATATCTAGTGCGTCTTTTTTAAGTGTGACATTTCCTGTACCAAGTTTGGCTTGAAATATTTGCTTAACTATCCTAGATAATTATAACAAATTTTGTTTTTGAAAGTTTGGTAACACCAGAGATCAAACATGAAAATTTTAAAATGCTTCAATACACTGTATTTCATAGCTGCTCCCAAATTATTTATAACACTTCCATGTTTTATAACTTTCAACAATTTTTTTGTGTCTGTAACTGGAAAATGCTATCTTTAGATTAATGTAAAAGGCTTTGAAGAATTTTGAGTAGAATTTTTCTTAAAATCAAGGATTTTTTTTGAAAATACATTTTTAAGCCTCATATTATATTAACTTTTAATTTGCAGACAGAACTCTCTATTATATTTAAGCTAATTTTAAGACGGATATCTGGTATATTAAAAATAGGATTACAACTTAATTTAATAGCCAATGTATAAGTAATTTAATTGTCTTTAACACTACAATTTATGCTCTTTTTTTAAGTAATTGATATTTCTAGTAAAAAAACATTAAATTTCAAGAATGAAGCGGACTTATCTCTAAAAAAAATCGTTTTCCTCTTTAATGTAAAATAAAACAAAATTATAGACAGAACAAGCTTTGTTCAATCTACAAACAAATTTTTCTAAGTTTTCTCAAAAAAAAACAAAAACCCTTTTGAAACACCTTGAAGCAGCTTTTTAAATGTAAGTCCCTTTATTTTAAATTTTTAGGTTTTAAAACAGGAAAATATGGATTAATTTTCAATTTTCGAGTCATTTTTGTTATTTGCCCAAAAGCATTAAAAAAAAACCCCAAAACTACTTCAAGAAATTTGCTTTTTTATGATGAAAAAAGCAGCAAAAAATGCAAAAAAAGGAGAAAGTTTTCTATCATAAAAACTAGAAAACGGATTTTAAATTACTGAAAGGGCCTTTTCCCCAAACCCAAGATAATTTTTTCGGAAACGAACGCTTATGATTATGAAATTTTCCCTCCCAACAGTCCCCCGAAAGTTCTGCTGGGGGACCCCTTTTCCCCTTTTGGCCCCTTTTCACAGCCACCTGTCTCTTACCATATATTATCATTCATAAAATAAAAGCTTATTTATGGGGATATTTTTTTACAAACCAGAAAAAGTTTTTAAGGAAATTTCCCCCATATTTTTTAAAAAGGGATTCGATCTGTTAAGAATTTGCGAAGCCGTTTTGATAAATTTTAAAAATATACTTGACGTATATGTTGTAGTGATTGGATAAAAAGAGAAGTAAATATTTTTTCGAAGTCGAATACTATTTAAAAAAGACACAGACTTATCTTATTGTGTACATTTTTATTGAAATTTAATTTATTTTCTTAAAGCGATGGTGAATCAATTGCATTAATTCATTACTCAACATTAATTCATTTTTTTAAAAGCTATGTATTATTTTATAAAATATTTATTTCAAGAGATCAGGATGTAGAACTGTAGTGAAGGTAGATTTGCTTTTAAAATAAGAAAAAATGAATTAACTAAGTTTTAAAATGCTTTTTTTCCCTCCTTAAAAATATTTTTATTGTTTTGCTTTCTTCAAAGTGTACTTGTTACTCGTACTCTATATATTTTAGTACTTGCAATATATTAATTTTATACTTTTAAGTACCTTTGCGTGTTTCTTGTTTTATTATAAGAGTTCATCATTTTTTTATACCATAGGAAAATAAAAAAAAACAACAAAATTTTAAAATACAATCCATAATTTCTTCAGAATTCCCAGTTCCTAGAACTAATGATTCACCCAAAAAAATAGAATATGAGTGTTTTTTTTGGGGAATTATTTAAAAATTTTTGCCATCTCCAAAAATATAAAAAAAATTCAAGCCCCCTTTTAAAAAAATTCATTGGTTTCCATTTTTTTACACTGGAATTTTCCTTTAAAAATTTTTTTGAAAACCCCAAAAGTATAAAACCCCAAACAAAAAAAACCCCCTTTTTTACATTGTAATTAAATATTTTTAGGGTTTGGAAAATTAAAAAGGAAAAAATTTTGTACCAAAGATTCCCTTTCCTTGATCATCATTCATTTTTTCATACCAATGTAAATAGCCATCATTTTCATACTTTATTTTACATTCCTTCGCATAGAGTTTTAAAATTATTACTGATTATAAGTAATAATAGTTATATTTAAAACAATTTAGTACACCTTTAAAATTAATTTTAAAAAATAAAAAAATTTTTTTTTGTTTAAAAATTTTTGTGGGGAAAATTTTTGGAAAGGGGGGTTTTTTCAGTAGGGGTTAAAACTTTTAAGACTTTTTTTTACATGTTTTTGGTTATGGGCCCCTTTTTCTTTTAAAAAATGGAAAAGCCTTAAAAGAATTTCCAACCTTAGGGGCCCCCCAGTTTTTCTGAGGCCCCCTTAACTGGCGATTTAAAAAAATTAATTATTTTAAAACCGAATTTCGTTCGGGAAAAGTGATTTTAAAAGCGTATAAATTGAAATATGTTGGGAAATTTAGTGTCACTTAGATTAGAAAAAAGTATATAAAATTGTTTTAAGAAAACCCAAAAAAAAATTTTTTTTGGACAAATTTTTTACAAAAAAAGGGAAATTGGGGAAAGACCCATTTTTCAAAAATATTCCCTTTTTTTGAAAAAAAAGGGTCCTTTTAATAAAAATTTTTTCCCCCATATAAACCAGACCTTTTGCCCGAGGCTCCAAAAGGTTTTTTAAATTTATAAAGGGGTTTTGGTTTATCCATGTTTTTCGGCAAACCAGGAGAAAATTTTTAGATAAAAAAGCCGATAATTATTTCGGGTTGGGCTGAACTCTGCAAATAATTTGAATTTTTTTAAAAAAAATTTGTTCAGACTCTCCGGAAGTCTTTTACCAAAATACACACACACACACCAAAATTTTTTATTTTAGATGCATTTTTTAAAAAGGGGAAAAAAATTTTTAAAAAAAGGGTTTTTCTAAGTTAATTTTTTTAACAAAATATTGTATTTAAAAATTTTTTTCCCAAAAAAGTCCTTAAAAAAAATTTTTTTAAATTTTTCTAACCCCAAAACCCCTAAATTAGAAAAAAATCCATTTAAGGCTTTTAAAACCGGCCCAATAAAAAGTTTCTTTTTAAAATTGCTGAAAATTTAGCGGAAAATTCTACTAATCAAGCAATTAAATCTATCAATTTTTCTATAAACTTTCCTTTTTTTGGACAGTAGGATGTAAACAAAGGATTTGGTAATGGAAGAAAAAAAAGCCTAAACCAGGGATGGCGAACCAGTGGCATGCGTGGCATCAATGTCACACGACACAACATTTTGGCACGCCAGCAATCAAAATGGTTTGCATTTTATTTCAAAATAACAAGGTTCAGTAAGAAGTATTACGAACAAACGCGGCCGGGAGCACTCTCGTTTATTATTGTCCTGCCTTAGTTGCGTCGTGGACTAGAGTTGATTATGATGTAAAATTTGTCTACGCATAACATAGTCAATTTCGCTGAAACTACTTTAGTTTAAAGTTTAGTTTTGTTATATTGACAATTGTTAACTATTATTTAACATGGCTAGTTCAGCAAAAGAACAAAAAGTGCAAGATAATAAGTGTAACAAAGAACTTCAAACTTGGTGAATCTAGAAACATTGCATTATTAGTAAAGGCTACAAAGCGGTGTGCTTTTCATGTTCTGGAACAGTGGTATGTAGAACATCATCTGTAAAACGGCATTTTGAAGCAAATCACAAATCCTCTTTACAAAAAGTGAACCACAGCAAAAATAATTGCTTAGGAACCATTTGCAGATGACTCCAATTCAACATGCATTCTACTAAGAGCAACATCTTACGATCTTAATTTGTTATTTATCATCCAATCTGCAGCAACAGAAGTCACACTAATTTTACTTTAATTTGAATTACACGTATAACTAAAACATTTACAACTATACCGTGCAAAAGGTATTTTTTTCTCGATAAATAACGAGTTTTGTCCGCTTATCGCAAGTCAAAATTAATTGACTGCACGTCTATACCACGTTGAGCACTTCTTTAAAAAAATGGCACGTTGATCCATAAAGGTTCGCCATCCCTGGAACTTAACTCAGTAAAAAATGCATGAAAGTAAATATTTGTGTGTGTGTGTGCTTGATAGAAAGTTTGATATTGTATCAAAATAAAGGCCAGAAAGATGAGTTGTAATATTTTGGTCCAAAATTGCATTGGACTTAGTCCCCCCCCGTCCTCATATTCCTCATGTTACGGCCAGCGTGAAATACCTGTCATATGTATATGGCCCGGTGGGAAAAAAGGTTAAGTACCCCTGTCTTAATGCATTATAAAAATACAAATAAGTAATAGATGTACTGCGTGCATTACACTGTAGCTGCCGTTATACTTCAATATTTCCTACATCTTGTTCTTCCTCCTAACACTTTCCCTAAATTGGATAGCTACTATCTTTATTTCTAAATAGCTTATTAATCTACATTAGATAAAAATATTCTTTCAAAACTGATGGAAAGTATATTATTTAATTTAAATTTGTCTATTTTGCGGAATATTTTGCTTAGGACATATTTTGTTTCAATAGTTATATTAGTTGCTAACAGAACAAAGACCTAGGATAAAACTATGCGTTAATCCAATTTTATAAATTTCCTCGTAAGAATTTGGTATTTTCTTGTTTGAATGATAATCCCCATAAAATCTCCATCAAAATATCTGCAAGCATAACATTTTTTTTAAAGGTAATCTTATTAAAACAAGCATTAACTCTGCTTAAATCAGGTAAAAAACAAAATATTTCACAATTTCTTAACGTTCTTACGATCAAAATTTCCCAAGTTGTTTAGAAGACATTTTTTTTCTAAAATAAACCTGCCTCTGATGAATTTAAAGCAGCTAAATTGAATTTTTGAAAGAAATTAACATTTAATCCGTTCAATTTATATTGAAATTGACATAAGAATCCACTAAACACACAGATATTTAAAATATCTATTAGAAACTTTTAAATTATATACTTTTCATGAAAGGAATCATTGAAAAGATTATTCTAGAAATGTATTCATTAATAAATGAAGTATTTGAAACTTATTTTACTGAATAAATATTTTGCAAAGGTTGTCAAACACGCATTTTTTGAAATATTTCATAAAGGACGATTTTCGACTAGCAGTAAGTCTTCAGCAATAAAATCAGTATTGATCGATACATTCTTGCATACGATACGATTGCAAATATTTAATAACAGTAATCGAATTTCTTCCTACAAATATAAAAGATGCAAGTAAAGCAAATTCGTAAAGAAATTCAAAGAATAAGCGTTATTTTTAGCTGATCTGTGATTTTTTCCTAAATACTTAAGTAATATTGCAAGTAAGCAAATATTTTTTTAAATGGTTATACAAAACTTAACCCTTCAGATTATTTTTCATGTCTTCTTTTATTTTTTCAAATTTATGTTTGATTAATCAACTGTAATCTAAGATCTGAATACATTCAGAAATTTTATCTTTAAGTAAAACTTAAATGCATTTTTGTTATTTACGAGAGATGTTAAAAAAAAAATTTGTGCCGAATTCTTTTAGAGAAAGTCAACACTAAATATAATTAGGAATGACGTTTTCTTATTTAATGGGAAATAAAAAAAAAAACATTTTAAAAAATTATAAGGAAAATGAATGTCACTACATAAACTCTATGGTAAGCAATTTTTATACATTTTTTTAAATATCTAATTACACAAATCATATATTTATGAGGGTATGTTTATACTATTATTCCTTATGTTAAAATCATTTTTATATGTATAAAATTACTCATATCATCTCTATAAATATTATTTTTATACCTATTTATATATTTTTTTGAGGTGATAACTTCTTTAGGCGCGTTTTGCTGGAGAATAATAAATTGTAATAAACCTATGAGAGAATTGACCAGTTTGAGGTTTATGGAGCATGTGCAAAAACATAACTTTCTGATACATTACAACTGATGGTTTTCTTTATAGTTTCTTAAAAAAGCGATTTAAATTTTCAGAATATAAGAAAAGGCTGAAATGTTTTCATCAGTATTTTTGACATTTTGAATCTTTCTTTATAAAGTGAATGCAAGCAAATGTCTAGGTTTTCTCTTCCCTACATAATAATAATAAATAATTTTGTATGATAATACTAATACCCACTTGTTTTTTATTCTCGAAAATAATCCCTAAATAACATTACAAAACTTGAAGTTATCACTTCTTTCGTGTGGTCATAAGCACACAAACTCTTTTTTTTATATTTCTTATAGTTTTGTTTTAAAATGAGATTCATACATTTTTTTCTTGTCTATATATATATATATACATATATATGTGAATGTAAATCATTTTTTCCATATTATCTTTATAGAACTATTGACGGCCCATTGACTTTATATTTGTATGAAATGCATTTTAATTATTGGCAATGGATATTATTTGAATGTTCTTGTGATGAATGATGAATTTTCAAACAAACTTTGTTTTCTTAAGTACAATATAAAACGTATTAAAAAACTGTTTAAATAATTAGTGTAATTATGGTCACGTATATGCTATTATACAATAAATACTAATAAATAATTACTATATCTTTCAAAAACTCGATAGGTCATATGAAAACAATTTTATTTTCAACAGAAATTAATGTTTAATTTTAAATTATAGACACAGGAAAAACAATTTATTTTTTAATTTGTAATAAGTTGTGTGTAAAGCAATAAACCCAAATATGTAGGAATACAATGAAAAATTGTCATATTCAATAAACTTTTGTTAATAGGTCTTCTGAAAGCCTATTTTTTAAATAAAACTCTTAGAATAAGTTTAATGACCTCAAAGTGATTCCGGTGTGTCACTACTGGATAAAGTTGCAGTTGTGTCATATTAAGAAAACACACATTTAAAGAAGATAAGACTCATAATTATAAATTAGTGCATAATTTATTCATAATAGAATAAAACTTTAGTAAATTCGAAATACTATTAAAATATATCGTCAGTAATTTAATGACTTATGAAAAAAAATATCAAAATTAACTAAAATAGATTGCTTTGTTTTATCAAGCATTATATATACAGCGAATATTATTCTGTAAAAAATATGTTTTGTTATAAATGGTTAAAGTTGAATAATGAAAACAGTGCCAAAGGAATATTATTTAAAAAAATACGAGGGAAATAAGTAACAAAAATAATTTATGTGTAACTTTCAAAACACATTTAAAATAATATTACAGCTTGAAAAACACAAATTTACCTTTTAAAAAATAAAAGATCATTTCCAAAATTGAAGGAAGTAATTATCAACTTTTTAGATTTATTTAAGTATGGTCTAAATGGTGGGTAGAACGCAATAAAGATGTTTAAGTATATCAACACTCTTGGCTGTAATGACCATAAACAATATTATGCTGTGTTTACCTTAAGCTAAAAATGTGTGAAAGTAGCAAACTATAGTTTAACTCTAAAAATACTCGCGTTATTAATATATCATTAATATCGTAGGTTGTATTAATGATTCCGTGAAATGAATTGGACAAAACCACATTAGAGAAAGCTTTTAGTTTCTGATATCCGTTAATTTTCCCCAACAATAAATCTAGAAATCATTAATTACATCTTATCACTAAATGTCACAGGAACAGTTTTATGATCAAGCTTTAATTATTCAATTTCATGCTCATATACTTTGTATCTTTTCTAAAAGCTATTTAAATCATGTATAAATTTTTATTGAATTAAGATAAATTCTTTAAATTGCTATGTATTTTGTAGCTCTAAACATTTTCAGGTTTTGGTTTAGCAACATTTTGGCTTGCACTTAACAATTATACTACATTTTATTTCCTGTTCTGAAATAACTGAATTTTCATAATTCAATTGTCTTTTTTTAATAGCAATATGTTAAATAGAAGTTGTATATTTTGTGAATATACAAGGGTATTGATATTTCATGTAATAATTATATTAATTTAAAGCACGAAAAAAAAAAAATAATTTCAAGCAATTATTATCATAGAATTATAAATTTGTGTCAACAATATTTTTGCTTGAATAATTTATAAATTTTTGGTTTGGTTGAATAGTTAAACTAATTTTTAAAATTAAAAAAATTTCGATAAATTCGTGTATTATTGATATGAGGCCTCTCTGAAATTATGTAACATGCAATGAATGATCTAACTTCGGAAAAAATTAAAGCAATGGAGCATTTTATGGATCATTATATATATATATATATATATATATATATATATATATATATTATATATATATATATATATATATATATATATATATATATATATATATATATATATATATATTATTGGAATAATGAAACAAATGCATAAACGTGTCCTTTATTTGTACTGTTCAATCAGTGGAGTAATGAACAACCTCGCCACGATGAATTTCGTGGGCCTCGTTCTGACTACGTCAGACAGGTAGCATTAGCCACTACACAACCTCGCATTGGGGGGAGCAAAGTCTGACTTGGTATCAAGTATGTATTTAACCAATTTTTAAAATATTAAAGGGAAAACCTGACTTTGCAGGGGGATCTCATATTCTCCGTTACGCCACTGTGTTCAAGCAACCTAAGGATCAATATGTAAATTTCTGATACAGAAAGTAATGCAACAATACAATAAATAAGCAAGGGCAACAGTAATGCAACAATAGAATAAGTAGGCAATAGCAACGATAATACAACAATATCATAAGTAGGCAATGACTCCAGTGACAAAACAATACAATAAATAAGCAAGAACAACAGTAATGCAGCAAGGTAATAAGTAGGCAAAAGGACAACATTGAAGTAAGAATACAATAAGTAAGCAATTACAACAGTAACGCAACGATACAAAAAAGTAAGCAAGGGAAACAGTAAGGCAACAATACAATAAGTAAGTAATATGCAAAAAGTAAGTGCGTAAATTACTAGATGAATATATCTTTTTCCAAAAGGAATAACACTACCGTTTTTATTTTATAAGTGTGTGTCATTATTTATAATACGAGAAGAATATGATTATATTTCTTGAATCTATGAGCTTAAGTCCACTTCTTTAGTGTATTAAATCGATATGTTTAAAAAACAAATAATAAAATAAAAATTGCTTAAAAGTAAGTCAAACCTACACGCATAAATAAGCAAATATTTTCATTTTTAGTTAACGAAAATCTCAAACATCCTTCATTTCTTAGCGAATTACTTCTTCACTTCTTTCTTTTTTCCAATGAATGACATTGCATAAAAAGAAAAGGAATCCACCCCTTCTAAAAAACTAAAGAATGTGAGCGATCCATTTCTTGGACACCGCTACCAAAAGAATAATCATCATATTTCTATCATAATCACTATCACTATTACAAAGCATCATGGTTCTGATATGGAAAAAATGGAATAAATTTATTGTTATGGTCTTTCCGATCTTATATGAAAAACACCATAGGAGTCAAGGTAATATTTTTTCATATGTTGCGTATGAGACTAACTGGCGTCAAATAGAAGGGTTGTGACGTGTGGCGATATATCTTTCAATTATAATGATGAAAAAATGAGAGAGTATTTGTCATCGATGGTAATGCATTTTGTTCCGAAGTTGAAGCTTTGTAATAACTATGTTGCAAGCTGCCCTTTATGACTGCTCGAAAAATTTTCTAACTCAGTGAATACGTATTTTTATGTTCATGTGTGATTTGTTAGATATTTTCTTTTGGTACATGATAAAAGCATTGTTTATAAATAATGTGTATAAACTTCACTTTTTTTCTTTGAATAAGTCGTTTCCAAATTTTCAGTAATAAATTACGAGTGATACTTATATATGAGATATTCATGAGAATAGTAAAACTTAAATATAAAAGTTTATCTTTAAATACTCATCATCTTCATTTAATTAAAATAAATGTACAGTCTTAATCTTTTAAGTAATATCCCTTTGTAATATCAAAAATACGAGATATTCTGTTCTGAAGAGTAAAAGGAGGTGTTTGTACTATATTAAGTAACAATACAAGTGAAAATTGTTCGGTATTATGTAAAAGAATTCATTAAAAAGTAATATGATTCCATATAGAAATGTTAATCATAACCAAAAATATTACTTAGTAACGTCAAAGGTACAAAAAAAAGATGCTCTAAAAGTAAAAGGGAGATATTTGTACAAAATTATTTAACAATACAAGATAAATTTTTACGGTGTAATACAGAAGAAATTATTTACAAAGTGTTATGATTTTTTGTAGAAATGTTGTTCATAATCACACACAAAAGTATGTATTAGAATTTTACTATCTCAAGAAAAGCATATAATTGCATAGTTGTGATATGATATCATACTTTTCAATGTAAAATTTTGTATTTATTAAAAATAAGTTATTTAATATTCTATTTTTATCTCGAAAAATTTCCTTCATTTGTGATGTATTACTAAACGTCTGTTCTGTTATGGGAACAAACACATTATGCTTTCAAAATCCATATTGATTAATTCAATAGAAAAAAAGATTTTCTTTGTTGCATCTGTTTTAAAATTTGTAAATGGTGTATATATTGAGAGATATAATATAAAGACATACGGTACATATATATAAAGATGTATGGTATATATATATATATAAATAAAGATATGAAACACATATATATAGATATAAAATATATTTAATTAAACATGACTTATATAACAACAAAAAATTATCATGCATCGTATTCAACAAATATTCAGAAAAGTGTTGTAAAATTCAAACTATTTACTTATACACTTTAATAATAATATAAATAAAGTCCATTGAAAGGTTTACAATATGCATGTGTGTGAAATAAATGCTATCAAAACTATTTCTCCATGCTTACACTATACTTGCTATAAGTGTTCACTCACAAGTCAATACTCTCTTTATCAAACGAATAATACCGTCTTAGGGCGAATTCCGTAGACGCACTCATTAAATATGCGTAGAATGTAATTACTCATTACTTGTAGAGTCGTTGCACAACAGTGGGTAGAGTATGCACATTGCACTGGTATGCTTCTGATATTCCACTCGGACTATCATGCTCTAAAGGGGAATAGTATACAAACTATTACTAAGAAATTAGAAAAGGGATAGAGAGGCAGAATTGTTACTTTTACGGAATAAGGTTAGTTCTTCAGATAGTATTAGTACAATTAAAAGTGTTACACACATTCTCGTAGTTCTATTTCTGCTTAATTTAAATTAAAAAGCAGCAAATTTTCAAATTATAATTTTATTTTTTTACATATAATTTGTAATTAAATAATTGAAGTACTTAGATCAATGAAAGGTTTCATTTGTGCACACCTTAAAACGTCTTGCGCACGCATATATATATATATTATACATGTTGGATATATTTAATTTTAGATATATATGCTGAACAAGTAATTATTTTTGATTCCATTGTTCCTGTGTTTTCTGACATCAGATAAAAAGTAATGGTTTTAGCTCTACTTTTGGTACAAATATACTTATAATATGTTTCGTGTGTGACCTTACCATTAAAATATTTTGCCTCGTCACACATCTGCATTTGTTCCCAAATTTATTTTAACATTTTTTTCACCTCTCTCTGCGAAATAAATAAGAAATTATGAATTTTTTTCTTCCCTTTCCGTCACCAGATTTTTGAAGTATCTAGTTCAAAATATTTTAAGAAAAATAAAAATTGCATGATGCTATATAAGGTTTCTAAATAAATGTTTTGATGCACATTTTGAACTTTGATTATTTTTTAAATTGAATTTAAATGAGATTACATACGTATAAATTAATATTTTAACAAATATACTTTTAAAAATACTTTTCAGAGATGTTTTTAATATGGGTGAAAGCTTTGTTTTCATTATAAAATTCTGAGCTGCTAAAATTCTTTTAAAATTGAAGCAAGTAAAATGCTTGAAGAGCATATAGAGGATAAAGATTAATTAAAGATGATAAGCTGACGTTTAATTCTTTTTAAGCATTACCAAAGCCATTAAAACTTATTGTTTTGTTACAAAATTCTGAAATTTTTGTCTTATACAATATTTCCTTCTCTTACTTTTCAATAGAGAATATTTTTTAATTCCTTTCAAAAGAGATGATCAATAAATAATTTGCTCACAGTTATGGTACACTCAATTATATGTAAACACAACTTTTATTTTACACGATTTTGACATAACACGATACACGAATTTAACGAATTTTTTTTTACGCAAATTTTTTGCTCTTGTACCCATTTCAAAAAAAATTGAAGACTCGTGCCCTTTGGAAGAGGACGATTTCAACGAGTTTATGAACAATTTTTTGATAAAAAGAAGTCGAAGGTGAACTTCAGCTACTAATAGTTGACTTAATTCGCGAATGCTTAAAATTTGCCACGAGTATGGAACAACATTTTATTGCCCATGATCCTGCCATAGAGCATGCATTAAAATTTCTACGTAATCTTAAGTAGCAGGATATCAAGAGTTATATAATCAACTTGAGGAACCAAACAGACATCCGCTAATAAGACTTTGTAATAAAAACACAAATATTAAAAAAAAAAAATTAAGTCAATTCCTACTAAGATCAAAAAAGAAAATTTTTTTTAGCTACTTTTTATCAAAAAATTAAAAATTAAATTTATGTTTTTATACATAGGGATAGAATCACAAATTAAGAAGTAATTAATTTTTTAATTATCATTAAAGTATCGTATTGTCATCCAAAACAATCGTGTATATAAAATTTCAGTTAAAAGGGAAATTTTTTTTTAAAACGTGGGGAAAAAAAACCCTTCAAGTTTTGATAAGTCTTAAGAATGATGCCAGGTAGTTTAAAAGGAAATTTCCCTTTTAAATAATTAGTTTTAATAAATTAATTTTTTAAATTTTTAATTAAATTATTTGTATTGTCACCCAAAAAAATAACTGTAATTAAAAAAGCTTAATTGAATTTAAAAATGTTTTTTTTAAGTTTAAACTTTCCCCACCAAGAAAATAATTATATATAGAGAGAGAGTGTGAACTAATAGTAGTAATTGAAAAAAC
This sequence comes from Trichonephila inaurata madagascariensis, assembly GCA_019973955.1. Lineage (NCBI taxonomy): Eukaryota > Metazoa > Arthropoda > Arachnida > Araneae > Nephilidae > Trichonephila > Trichonephila inaurata. The sequence goes on from BMAV01013956.1 coordinate 15,403, forward strand.
CCAACAGAGGTCGTTAATAAAGAACGAAGTTCTTCATTTGAATCAAAACCGACAGTTAGGCTAGACATTTGTGACACATTCACTTATGATAGAATTTTTGATTTAGTTTGTAATACACTTGCACGCTTATTATCAAGTAGAATTGAATCAGTTATTTCAGGGTTTTTTTAATTTTTATGTGTTGTCTGTTTTTATTCATTGAATTTTCACTGTACACTAATTTTAATATTTCTTAAAATTAAATTAAAAGAATTGTTTTTTTTTTCCCCAAAAATTGATAAATTTACTTTTTTTAAAAGGGGGGAAAATTTAAAAGATTTTTCCCCCTTACACGATTTTTTTAAAAATTTTGGAACATAACTCCAACTTTTTTCCGTATGTCAAAATGTATTTTTACACGACTTTTTTGAAGGTTTTGGGAACATATCTAAACGTAAAAAAAATGTTGGGTTAATTTGTTTCAAACCCCCTTTTAAAAATCTTTATTTAATAACGTTTTCATAATTCTGATAATCAAAAAAGTACGTTTTTATCTCAAAATGTGTTAAAACTATAATAAAGTATAAATTAAATACATCCAAAATGCTAGCAGAAGAAAAAAAAAATATGTCACTTACATTAATTTTAGTAGTTACAGCCCCTTCATATGAAAATGAACTGCACCTTATATACTAAACACAGTTTTCTGTAAAATTTTCCTATTTTCTAGAAATGTAGAATATTTAAAAACAACTCCAGAGATATGAAAATATGAAAAGAGTTAAACATAGTGCTCATCAAACATAGTCATTCTTACAAAAAAAAAGAATATTGTTCGGATATTTATTAAAATACATTTATCTATTTAATAAAAATGTTATTGTCTATATAAAATTATACAGATTTATTTCGTTACCTTTTTTCAAACGCATTCTATACATTTTTATTATAATATACATTGCCTTAAATTCTTTTTGGAAAAGAAAAACTAATAATGTTTTTGTGTTGAAAAGCCTATCATTACTTGAGATAAATTAATAATTTTTTATATCAACAACTACACAGACATAAAATGATTAAATTGAAAATGACGAGTTAGAAGCAGAAAGATATATCGTATTATTGATGAGAATGAAAAGGGAAGGAAGCTCAATTTGAATCAAAGCCTTGAATGAAAATAGAATATTTCGGTTCTCTCTATTTATTACAGAATATTTGCATTGTCTCAAATACAAATATTCCTTCTAAACGTTTGCAGAGTTAATTTTGAAAAGCACTGACTTCACTGTATTAAACTACAAAAAGTTAAACTGTGAATAGTTTGAGTTCATTATATGTTATTCTTTTATTTCATAGTCTTCAATGCGTTTTATTAAATTTTAAATCAAGCCTTCAATTTTAATCTCCACAGTTATTTTCTTTCAGTAAAATATTGTTGATGAAATGAACGTCTTGTTTCCTGTTGCGAATACATTAAAATACAAATTTTTTTTTCATAAATTAGGTACTTGAAAGGATTAAATTATTTCAAATATAATTCCAATTATATCATTGTTTAACTATATTACATCGTTTTCTCTTAGGATGTAGAATTTTATCGTGTTTTATTTCCCTGGAGTTAAAATGCATTTATATTTTTGTCCCATCTCAAAAGAATGAATAATCCGTTAGAATTTTGATAAAAAGTATTTAATGGAGATGAGAGAGAGAGAGAGAGAGAATCATTTAATTTTTCTCTAATTCAAAAATTTAGTATTTACCCTCAATAGGGAAACATTAGATAAGAAAAAACTTTTTAAAGAATATGATGGAAATATTTTAATACATAACCTTAATATTAGAATCTAAAAAAGCAGGAATAATAACTTTAAATATTGGCCGCATTTAAATATTTTAATTTCCTGATACTTTATTGTATATTTTGCTCAACAGTTTTCCATTTTCGAATTTCATATATGTTTATTTACTGAATAATAGGCTCTTAAAATTTGATTAGAATGTATCTTTACACATTAAAAAAAATTTCCCTGTTGAATATTCAACATTTTACATTTAATAATTATTTAAAAACATATATTTTATTAAAAACTATTTTTAAAATGCTTTTTTTGTTAAATTTTACTAAAGAACTTTGCTTGATCATGCGTATAATATTTTTAGTTAAGGAGAATTTGTTAAAGTATTGTAATATAATGTATTCATATTATCATATTAATATATTTGAAAAAATGCATTATTTAGAAAGAAATATTAAATATGAGAAGCAAATTTGTTATTTTTTATTCCACACACACACATATCAATATTTAAAATTATTAAAGTTATAATTTTTTTTCCTTATTATATGAATATAAGGTTATTGCGGTAAAAATATATTTTAAACAAAAAGGACGTAAGTATGTTGCTGTTCAAGATTTTATTCATTTAAATTGTCTAGTTAATATCCACGAAATTTTTAATTTTATTGCTTTAAACATTTATTGCTTCAGTTACTTTTTATTTGTGTATAAAACCTAAACAGTCAATGGAGTACCTTCGAGGTCTATCCTCTCTGTCTCGAGTTTTCTTCTTCCCAGCTAGACAGACACTTTAAGCTAGAGTAACGTTTCAATACTAGTAAAAGTCATCACCGAAAAGTATATAAATAATCAGGGAGAAAGATGATACAAAGAGATAAAGAAGATTATATATGATTGTGGCCGATATCGCCACATTGATTCATTTCAAAGTTATGTTGTCACATTTTTGATATTCAAAATTACGGAAGTTTTTGAAATGTCAAGAGGCTGAGGAGTTGCATCTCGTTTATATAAGTTCAAAACTATTTCCTACCCTTTAGCTTGCCTTCTCTGCTTATCAAGTAATCATTTCTAGTTTTTGATTAGTAATATTACTTTGTTAAAATATTCTCTACTTGTAATCATTTCTGAGTCTGATTCAATGGCTTCTTTACTCATGCTGCGCTTGGATCCTCCAAGAAATAGTAATAAAAACAGGATCATCATCTAAATAAACAGATCACTTAACTTCTGATCCCTGAATAAAAGCAGATACTCGTACATGTCATTCACTATAAGTTAGGTTATGATTCATTGTCAAACACTCATAATAGTTCAGAAACCTAAGCTCTGATAAGGCTTTAAAATTTTATTCCTGTACATAAACTGACAAGGAATATAGTATTTTAGTTGTGTTGCTAATAATGTAATATAATTAAAGCATAATATAATTTTATAGGGGTAATTTATTTTAATTTAGGAATAATTTGGAGTATAACACGTTTCTCAAACTATGAGGCATGCCCCCTTGAAGGGCAATGATAACTTTACCAGGAGGGTACGAGCATATTGAAAAATCGAAAACAAGATTATTTTTAAAAAATTATTAATTTACTGAAACAAACAAAATTCATTCTGGCATAATAAAAATAAAATTAATATTTGCACTGATATAATACACTTATAAATGTATCAGTACTGCACAATATTTTGCATAATTAATTTAACAAAACTAAGTTAACAACAAATTTAATATTTACCCCATGGGCTTGTCATGTAGAAAATTTTATACAAAAACTAACACTTATCTTGATAATTTGTACGGTTTATAATTGATTCCTTAACTGCCTATTAAAAGTTACTCAATTCGCCCCCTAATGCCATCATTTTAGTCGTAATAATATTAAAGATAGCAGGACACAAATGATCGAACTTTGGAAATATGTATATATATACGTCGGGGCAATTAACGCGTTGGCTGAGAGAGACGTTTATGTACGTCGTTGGCACGTAAGAGAAATCGTACTGTAGCTTAGTGTCAAATCATAGTATTATTGAATTCAATACATTGTTATTTGTATGGGGGGGGTGATAAAAATTATGGTTGAATATTGGGTCACAAATATTGAAAGTTTGAGAAGCACTGAAGTAGAATATAAGGTGGAAACATGTAGAATAGGCTATTTCTGCCAGAGAAATCATAAAATAGAATGAAGTACGCATTGGTTGGAAGCAGTTCCAGTATACAGTCAATTTTATAAGAGACAGGGTTGGACTGAGAAAATCGGGTTCGTTCCTTTTCATGTCAGTGGTCGTCAAACTTTTCAACTCATGGAACCTCTAGAACTAGAAAGTATTTTCGTAGAACCCTACTCCACACACACTTAGAAGAATATATCTTAAAATAATATTTAAAGTAGATTAACAATAGATCAACGATTTATATCAAATATTTGTAGTAGATCAACATGTTATAGGTACTTTATGCAAAGGCAATTAAAATGTATTGCATTTAATATAAAAAATTTAACCTACTTTTAATATAATTTACTCATTAATAATATTAATCTGTGATCCAAGTGTCACCTATTCATGCATTATGTTTAGTAACAGGAATATGTACTTGTATTTTTTCACACAACTCTCGAAGTCTAGGTCTATCGAGAATAACTGCAATCGCATTATACATATTCTGAGTTTCATTTGTTTCTGTACTTTGTTTTTGGAGCCACTCACGTGGAGAAATATTTTACGCTTATACACATTGTTCTGAATGGCATTAAAATGTTAATATACTGTATATTTTGCATGAATTTGTGACATAAAATTTAGGAGCCATTCTTGCTTAAATTTAAATTTTTAGCATCGAATCTATTGATATATTGTAGGTGTTTTTTCACAAATGTAAAAAGGTCCATTTTCCATTAGAAAACGATATAGTTTTGCAAGACCTTATACCAACGAGTATACAATTATCTCGTGGAACTCAGGATAGTAAACAATAAAGCATTCACAATCTAGTAAGTGATATATATGTATATATATATAATGCGTTATAATATTCTTTTAATATATTACAATAAAAGTTTAAAAAGTATTGCAAAATAAAGTTATTATAAATGTGTGGCGTTGGGATATCTATATAAACCAGTACTAGTCATCACGCGAAGACGATCTTTTTGCCGTGATCGTTAAAGTACTCGTGTTCGGAAAGGAAGGTACCCAGTTCAAATTTTCCTTCCTTTATTGGTGACCCTGGCCGTATAAAGGAACCGCAACCTTCACGCTCAGCAGTCATGGCGCCATCTATCCACTGCAAAAGCAACCAAGCCATCAAACACAAATGACACAATTAAGCCATCACACCACAAAGCCGTTTCACACAAATGACGCAACCCACACAAGCCGTCACGCGCGATTGACGCAAAAACCACAAAGTGACGCAACTGCTCACACGCTCGCCTCGAAAATTGTATCCCTCGTTCACCTATTAGCCGAGTAACTGGCAGAGGTAGTGTGGTGGTGTGATATCTGTATAAACCAGTACTAGTCATCACGCGTTGACAATCGTTTTAGCATGATCGCTAAAGTGCTCATGTTCGGAACGGAAGGTATCCAGATCGAATCTTCCTTTCTTCATATGAATAAAATTTTCAGTTTCTTAATGACAGGGGATGAACTTTAAATTTTGTTAGGGTACAAACATTTTAGAGAAATTGAATCCATTTTGCATGCTCATTTATAAGTTTCTTTTCGACTTTTTTGTTGTAACTCGTGGAGTAACTCGTGTTGTAACTTTTGTGGAACTTTTGTGTTTTTTTACGTTGAATACATAAGACCACTGCTGTATATCAAATATCAACTGATACCCATCTAGACACTTCTACGGTGCACCTGTATTTTAAACATGGTTTGAGCAATGAAATATGGCAAGTTTAAAGGGTGCCGATGCAATCAGCACCCATAAAACAGGGTGTCTAAAGACGTGGTGGCACTCATTCGCCAAAAAGCCACCTATGCCATCATTTTCCAACATGTGCAGGACACTCTTGAAGTTTCCATATCGAATAAAGTCAATCACCATCGATCGACTGTTAGTCATCTGTGCTCATACCGTCCACTTTAGAATGTCATTAAAACCACACCACAAATTACTTCCTTTGCATTCTTGTTGAAATAAAGCAACAGGGGGATTACCGAAAGGCAAAAGGGAAATGATAAAAGACAAATCTTGATTCTTTTTAGCTCTATGATAATCGCCATGTTGATTGTGATGTCAATGTGATGCCAAGTTTAACTCCACCACATCTACAAAACAGCTAAAAGTGGCATCACGTTCTTATGGCGGCATTGAGTGTAATAGAGAAGGTCACCTCTAGATCTTATTCAGGGTACTATGAGGAATCAATGATGTGAAAATGTTAGGCTGCTGTCTTTAAAGTACCCTTTTATCGGAGAGGGTAGGGATTGATTGATGCCTTTTAACAGTAATAGAACGCCTTACTGCACTCACCAATCAACGTACTCTGCAAAACGTAAACATACCTTTCCCTCCCACCATTCTCCCTTGATATCTCACCAATCGAATATGTCTAGAGCATGATTAGATTTTGCTTGCATGTTCTACTGCCATTACGTTCAGAAAAAAAATGTGGAGAATGGTTCAGAAGTAATGAAGAGCTCTCCGAGCTGTCACTGATTCTATACTTATGCGAGTTGTTTAGTGTACTTCTATACGCAATGGCTCTACCGTAGAGTCCTGAAATCCCAGCAATTCGGATAACTCTGCCACATACTGCCCGGCGGACCGACCTGTTCAAGGTCCCATATTCTTTTATCTGGCGTCTCCCTCCCCCTCTTCCACCATATGTCTGGAGTTAACGTTCAGGATACCGTACAATCTCTTAAAATATCACATAATAAAAGACCAAATGCTGTCGGAATCGCTCTTCAATATTTTGAACATTGTTAATAGATTTGCTGTTCATTCGTCGTTTTCGTGACGAAGTAGCAAAATGCAGAATGCAGTACGAAAGGCAATAGGTCATTACACATTTTTAAAAAAAGTTTAGCCAGTTTTTGCAAAGTCGAGTACTAAATTCTCATTATAAACAGCTGTATACCTTCATTGAGCATCTTTATGCGATGTGTCTGCTCAGGTAAAATACTGTATACGATGCGTTCATTAGTTTTCATTTTCATGTGTATTAAATGATCTATGCCATTATAAAGTATGTACTTTTTCTTTACTTAAAGGTTTTTCGGCAGTTTATTTTCTGTAATATTTTCAAGCAAATAATTGTTACAAGAGCACTACTCTATTTTCTGAGGAAACACTCGTATTTATCATTTTTTAATCCCGTTCTCGATATCCTGTTATTTTCACAAACTTGGATACTCTTCGGTCTACATTATACGGAGTTTTCGGGACTTTACTGTACAATCTAATGAACTGAAGTTATTCTCGCTTATTGCAACGAATATCATTTTAAAATAACCATAACTTATTTTTCGTTTTGTTTCTCTCTGTTTCCGAGTTTTCATGCACCAGTACTATGATACATGAGTATTGCTTTGCAAATAATATTTACTAAAGTGAATTCTATTGATAGCAGAGTTTTGTGTTTTTGTTTTTGTTTGAACGATTGCAAAGGTTCTCAGCTTAAGAAATTAAAAAAGCATAATTCACACAACTTGCAGTAAATTGCAAACATTTACAGAGCCAAAAAGTTCAATACCAACTTTAATTTATAAAACGACAAGTAACTTAAATAATTGTCTTCTAGATTTGATAACCACATATTTAAGTCGTAGCTTAACCTGTGAAACAATTACAGTTAAAACTCATACGCTACATCTAAAAATTTTATTGAGAACAAGCTAAAAAGGATTTTAAATTTTTAATGGGGAAGAATTTCACACATAATTCTGTCTCAGTTGTAGTCAGAATAAATGAAGAAGTTTTTTTCAGTCTATCCACCAAAGTGGAATTCATAATAATTTAAGAGCATTGTGTTTATGTTACTTTTCTTGTTTAGCAGCTGTTTTAGACAGACGTATTGATTGCCTTTTGGGGATGTTTCATTAAAATGTTATTACAGACTCAAGCAATTCAAAAGTACTTTAGCGAATGCTGTTATTTTTCTGGATCTATTCAAATTTAGATTTTGATCAAATATTATGCTTAAATCCTTTCAAAAGAAATCTCACTTTATGTTGACAAAAACAGATATCGGATCAATATTATTTATTTAGAAGTAAGAAATTTTCATAGAAAAAATAGATTTGGTTGATAGAAAGGTATTCAAACAACAATTCTTTTTTTGATAATTAAGAGTTATGAACTTTATTGATAAACCTAATTTGTATTTATACGTAATCAATAAAAATATGTGTTCTATTGATGTTTATATTGGTTTCTACCAACTGATTGCTGCAAAAATTTTGCTGTTAACACTAGATTGCCCAAGGAAGTCATTTTGACTGCTTTTAATTTCAATTATAAAAACAATGGTGTATATAATGGCACAATTTCTTAGATTTTTATGCAGTATAATTTTTTTCCGAGTGAAATAAATTTCTTTTAATATTAATATTTACTAACAACTTGTTATATGACTGTAAAATATATAAAAAGTATTAAAAATTAATTTTAAACAAATTTATATACATATTAGTTATTCTTTCACAATGCAGTTAATCTGACTGCTTTTGGGCAATATAAGTATATACTAAGTTTCAGTCTTTTTAGTGTTAAGACACAAGTGGGGAAAAAGTTTTTTTCCAAAATAACTTTTCTCTTTTGAAATCAGACGAACGATTATAATTTTTAAAATAATAAGATGGATATTAATATCTATATCTTAGTTAAAACGAATGTGTTTTACACTGGTGTGCAAAACTTAAGCAACAGGTGGGTTTATTGCCATAACTTCACGAAAAGTCATCTGAGAGACATGAAATTCTGAAATGAGGGAGAGTATTATGTTCCTAAAGGATGACGAAAGCATCGGCGCTGAAAAAGGAATACAACGCATACGGTATGGAATCAAACAAAAACAAGCTTCATTGAACGCATAGTATCGTGACTCATGATTGTCTATCCAACAGGAAGAACAACAAGCAGATGTTCCTTAATATGGTATATGCCTTCCCCTTACTACAATGGTTGCTTTGCACCGTCTCCGCATACTCAGAACCAGCTTGTGCAACATTTCTTGAGGTAGGAGTGCCCATTCCTCAATCAACATATGTTTGAGTTGTTGGTTTGTACTCCCGGGTGATGTGAGCGTGTGGCAAACGTCTCCCCAAAGCCTCCACACATGTTCGATGGGATTTAAATCTGGGGCCAATCCATTCGAGTGATATCTTCACTTTCCAGCAGCTCCTCAATAGCAAGAGTGCGATGTGGCAGTGCATTGTCATCCATAAAGATGAAGTCTGGGCCAATGGCACCTCGGAAAAGATGCAGATGGGGAAGAAGTACCTCCCCCACAATAGTGATCCCCGGTTACAGACCCTCTGTCGAAAATGGGAAGCTCAGTTCCGCCGTTCAGCAATGCCACCCAGACAAGAACTCCAGGACCACCGTAACGATGTCTTTCCTTGATGTTACTGGGATAAAACCGGGTCCCGATCTTTCTCCAAATCAAAACGCGATGAGAATCGCTTCTGGTACTGAACCGACTCTCATCCGTAAAAGAACACGACTCCATTGATCAGTTGTCAGTTTTGTGCTCTCTGTCCCACTGTAAACGGTGGCTTCAGTGGCCATCTTTCAACGGGAGGCAGCGTTCAGGACGGCGGGTGAACAGGCCCCTTTGTGAAGGCGTCTGGCCACAGTAAACCGCTACACTTGTCGACCTGTTGCTGTACAGAGTTTCTGAGCAATGGCACTTGCTGACTGCTGTTGAACTTTTTCGCCTGCAGGATGATATATCGGTCATACCCTGCAGTTGTCGTCCTCGGTTGGCCACACCAACCTTTCTAACAGCTGTACCTGTGGTTTGGAACGCTTTCCAAGCGCGCGAAACGACACTTTTGTTGATTCCGAACTCTGCAGCTACACTGGTGACAGTACGCCCCTCCTCCAGCTTTCCGATCATTCTTACACGTGTGAAGTCATCCAGATGATTTCTTCTAGCCATATTTCACGAACTGACTCACTGGCACTTGCAGAGGAAATATGGTGGTGCGTCTCCGTCCTTCATTTCATTCTACTGTTGAGCAGCGCGCGCAGACATCACGCGTTTTGCGTACGCTCACATCGCTTCTGACGTTTTGTTCCTGATATTTGCATACGCATGACGTTTCTACTGACTTACGTGTTCCCTCTACTGATCTCCAGACCTCCTTTTCTGCAATTTCATGGCTATCTGCTAAATTTTTACATTGTTGCTTAAGTTTTGCACACCAGTGTATATTAGCGTAGTAATTGATTAATCTCATCTTTATTATTTAATACTCCTTACTAATAAATAGTTTTATCTTTTGATTTTTTGATTTTTAGCTATGTGGGAATTTTGCAAGTAGCAATTTTATTATTAATTTAATCATATTTTATTCTATTGTACGTATTTGCTTATTTAAAATCAAGTTTACGTTTTGACATATTTGTATATGTTTGATATTTACTGTACGCATTAATTCAAATTTATCTCAGGTAATTCCATTTTTATTACCTGAGCTGCTGTAATACTTATACTGCTGGCCATCCAAAACGCATCTCCAACTAAGACAGTAGGTATCAAAGCTAATCTTGTTTGTGAGATAAAACACAAGGGTAAAATGATTGAAAAAACAGCCTTCTACTAGAAAAGGAACATGATGGAATTAACACTGAATGTTGCATCTAAGATTGCCAGTACCTATGCTGCACACCTCGGCATTGAATGAAAGAAAATTCTGATGTCGTGTCAGAATGTGATATCTTACACTGTCTCTACATATAGACAAAGTTGATCCTGTTGCAGCAGCTAGAGTGGAGTACGCCAAGCCGATAGTTCTCCAGTCATCAACCAGACTGTTTGTTCTACATGGGGGAAATCAAGAGAATAAGCAGGTAGCAACACAATTTTGTGAGTGAAAAAGAAATCTTGAGCAGTGCGTATCACTTGGGTTCTATTGGAATATCGCTGGAGACAAGATTTAAAGAAAAGGGGAACAGGCTTCCTAAAAACTTAGAAATATAGCGCTGATTAGTCATTCAAATTTCAATGCGTGTGGTGCAAGACCAGATGGAGAAACACAATTCAACACTTAAATAACCTCTCACCACAGTATTTTCAGACATTGGGGTGTTGTACGCCGAAGCGTGTTATGCCTGTGCATTTCGTTTCGGATGACATGCCATTCGCGGTTATCCATATCCACCGTTCAATGCACCATTGCAGACATAAACGTCTGGGATCTTTAGTCAAAGGAATTGCTACAATGAACGACTTTCGATATTCCATCTTGAGGCAAACGATGTTCGAATGGTACATGCAGGCACCGAATGTTGTGCAAGAGATATGTTAGTAGTTGTGATATGACCCTATTCCCTGAGCGTGTACTGTTTCTTTTTTGAAAAATCAACAAACGTTGAAGATGAAACAAAAAATTTCATACTGTTTTGCAACCCCGTATAGTTATACAAATGTTTAAAAAGGCAGAAACATTGCAAATATATATAAAACATTTCTTGAAATGAGAAGATAAGCAATTGGCATACCTTTGAATTAGTGCTATTTTTACTTTAAAGTACCATGAATTGTCATAATCATATGAACAGTGAAAAAAAGAATAACACTCTAAATAAATATTTTTTTTATAGTTCCTATAAATCTCAGAAGGAAATTTTGCAGAAATTAATTGATATTTTTCTAAGAAAATGAAGAATTTTAAAGGACCTGTAAAGATATACCGGTTGATTCATTAATAGTGTGAACAATTTCAGAGGTTCATAAATTTTTTGCCGAATTAAGTTATTTGCATGAAATTTTCAATGTAGTTTCCTTTAACATAGTATAATTTGCTAAAACATTTCGTTCAAACCAGAAGGGCTTTTTGACCATTTTTGGGGGTATTTGTCCAACTCCTTCTTTGATTGCCCTTTAAAGCATTTGGAGTGTTCTTACTTTACGTCTGTTTAACTGTTTTTTCTATTTATCTCCATAAAAAAAACCTTCAGGGAATGGTGGTAACCATTTCTCAGGTGGCAGAAAATTTATTTTTTAGTCTTTTAGGTATTTTATAGTTGATTTTGCAGTGTGATTTAGTGCAGAATCTTGGTGAAAAACAAAGTCTCCTAGAGGGTGAAGACGATTATTTTATTTGATCAAGTATTTCAAAACGTTATTCTGATAGTATTTAGCATCAATTTTAGCCTTTATTTCTACAAAAAATGGTTTTGTTAAACCTTGAGAGGACATTCCCATCCATACTATAACACCTGACGGCCAACTTGCATTTTGCAAAACAGGTGCGTGTTTGCAACGTTTTTTGCATGAAATATATTATCTTTTCGTTTTGCAGTTGTGAATAACAGATGAAACAGTGTTTCATCCGAAGTTATGCATGCTTTGTATCTACCTTTTACGCAACATTTAATACAGAGGTGTTCTTCGTTTTCTACGGTCTTAACAGACATTTGAAGACCGACTGATTTATTAACTTTTTTTTAGCCAATTTTCTTTATTTGACGACAAATTGTCGATTTAGGTACCTGTAATTTCATTGCTGAAGTTCTTAGAAACAGAGAATTTTCTCTACAGTGATTAGTCCTTTTCAGCTTCTTCTTTTCTTTTTCCTTGAGGACATCCTTTCGTCCACATTTTTTTCATGGGGCTTTTGATTGCTAGCCAATTATTTCTTTTCAAAGTTTAGATAGTAACCCATAAGCAAAATGTCTTTCAAGATTTTTAAATGCTTTATTTATAACAGAGTTTGTGCAAATATCCTTCAAAAGCTTTAAAATTTCGTTTCGGATTTAAGGATCTAATTTCGGAACCATAATTTACCCCTACTAATGAAAATAGTTATATTGGTAATTTAAGCGTTTTTTTTTAAAAAAAAAAAATAGCTGGCAGTAAAGTGATTAAAATGTACCATAAATAGTTATATGCTTTTTAAATTGGTCACACTAATTTTGAAAAAACTGGTAGATTCTACGAATTTCACTTGTATTTTTTATGTTAGTGTTAAATTTATTAAATTCTGAACAAATGTCGATGCTAATTAATAAAAAGTAATTGCAAAACAATAATTATATCTCATAATACATAATTATATCTCATATTATATAATTATGGTAGCTTGATGTATGAGGACGCAAATTTTATTGTTACATGTGTATCAGATGAGTTCTAAGGGTCTCCTATCTCTCAAGATATAACCTTTGGAATAGAGAAGATATTAAAATGCATCTAAGTCCCAGTCTTCAAGGGGTAACGGAGAATGAATAATCGTTTGAAAGGTCGTATTTATCTTCTAAATTTGCTTTAAAAATGACGACCGTCGAGTGACAGCTGAAAAAGCGAGATGACTTGCTTTGTACAATGATTGTATCTCATCATGTCAATTCTCCATAATGGTGCAAATAATAATATATAGTCATTCTTACTGAAAACATAAAACATAATTTTCTTGATAAAAATGAAAGATGTTATATTTTTTTTCAATAATTTAAACTATTAGGATATTATTCGTTAATCTGTGTTAAACACATAAAAGTCATCATTTTTAAATGTATGGGCTCTAAGGGAAAACATTACATTTATGCTGTTCTGTATTAAGTTATTACCAGCGTATTACGCTCACTTCTAACACAAAAAAAGAGATTGAAATTTACGAGTGCGCGTTATACGCCGGGTATAAAAATGAGAGCTTTCACATAATAAAAAAAAGATGAGCATAGAAAAAAATAGACTTCTATGTAAATCTTTTATAAATACTGTTTTTTTAAAAGAAATGACATTCCTTAAGAACTTAAAGTGTTGTAGATCTAGAAATACACCATTTTTACAAAAGCCTGGGATAATACCTCAAATAAATGACTTCAAAGCATAAGAACATTACTTACGTATAATTTAGGTTTCTATGTAAAAAAAGGGACGGCAAATATACCTAAAAATTAAAAATTGCAGCTTGAAAGTGTATGGATTCGCGTTATACACCGGATTTTACGGTAATTGTTAAGATAGTTAACATTACTAATTTCATAATTTATCTTCTTATTCGTACTTTTTCGTACAAGTAGAAGATTTTATGATTATAAGAAGCACAAGTTATAACTTTATGAATTTAAAAATTGTTTTATTCTTTTATTACTATTATTATTATTACATTTACCTTCTTTTTTCTTATTAGTTAAGTACAAAAATACTCCGAAAAAATGATCCCCTATAGCTATTGTGTGTCAAATCTTTTTGATATAATTGAAGCATAAAATAATTAGTTTTCATATTTATAAAATTTAAAATGGTCTTCTCATTTTGTGTACTTCTTGGGTATATCAATGCATTTAAAGTGTTACATTTTCCATAAATATTTGCTACCCGCATCCCTTTTTTCCTGTTCGCTTTGTATAACTTACGTCATAAAATTAGGGATAATTTATGCATTAAAAGAGGAGCTCGTATTTTATTAAAAATAAAGTACTGATTATTGATTTTCTGATGGATATTTTAATATATACATCAATATTTTATTTTTTTCTCCATAACTAAATTTGTTCTTGTGATATCGAGTTCTAAAATTGTTAAAATAATCGTAAATAACATTACGAAGGTATTTTATATTAATATATTGTTAATCATAGAAATAATATGCAAGGTTCAGAAATTTTTTTAATGTTTTCAAATTTTAAAAATATATTAAAAAATAAATGCAAATTTTCACAGATTAAGTTCTTTTTTTTATTACAAACATTATGCGAGATGTTAAAATATGATTTTAACATGAGTAGATAGAAAAACAATGTCCAGAGAGAACCAAGGCTCTCAAATTATCCATACAGTATTCTATATTTTAAAATTTCAATATATGTATAATTTACGCGTAAAATTTAGAAGGCAAAATAATTTTTAGTGTAATTTCTACTACTTGAAAAAAACCTTTTTTTATTAATCCTTTTTTTTTCATTATTTTTCTGAAATTTTTTGGAATTTCAATTTAATTCTGTAGTTTAAAATGGAAATATTCATGATTTCTTTAACACTTAAATGAAAAACACTTTCACTTGTGTAATTAGAGTACTTTTAAAAACTTGCTCACAATATCGTTTCTTATTATATTTATTTAGAAATGAATTTGTATGAAATAATTAAATTAATAACATAATTCTACTTCCTTAACAGAAAAATAAAGCATTTTGAGTCTTAAAAGAAAAAGTTACACTGCAAATTGTTGTAAAAAAGTGTGATTGAAATCTTACCACACATTACAAAATATATAGTACTTTTTAAAAATAGGCTTTTTATTTTGAACGAAACATTTAAAAAACCGTGTTTTAAGATATCGGTTTGATGTAAAAGTTGCCTTAAGTTAAATATGATTTTTAAAATTTTGATTAAAAATTTGATAGAATTTGGTTCATTTCATGGAAAAGGAGAAAATAATTAAAATTTTAAATATAATACGCGAAGTTTTTAAAATTCAAATAATTAAAGCTCTATATTTTTCATTAAAATTTTATTTAAAGTCATATAATTTTTTTAAATGCAAATAATTTCAATTCAAAAGAATTTTTACCAAGTATTATATAGTTAATTAAAAATATTTTTTGCACAATTAAATTAATTTATTTGATTAAACCTGGTAGAGAATTATTAAAAACTTATTTTTGGATGAGTAGTTATATATACATGCGTATGTATTATGTACGTATGTTTGTATCTGTATAGAAGAAAGAGAGTGTTTGTGATTAAGTATAATGCAATACAACATAATATTTTTACAAGTTTTGTGAAATGAAAGCTTAAAATAGTGTATATATATATACAGTATTTTATATACACTATATTATACACTATATATATACCAGATATATATATATATATATATATATATATATATATATATATATATATATATATATATATATATATATATATATATGTATATATAAGCGTTTATAATGGGAGCAGAAACTAAAGAATTCCCTTGAGATCAAATAAACAAATTTGAAAGCGTTCTTTATAAATCGGGCATTTTAAATAAAATTTATAATTTTTTTTTTGAATAAGAGTTATTTTGTTTGATTTTACAAACTCTATTCTTACCTTCTTTATAAAACTATTAATAAATTTCTTTATTTTAAAACATCGAGCTACAATTACTTGCTTTCAGAGTATTAAACTAGTTTGCCAATACAAAAAAGAAGTTCTTTAATGATGTTTGTTAATAATATTCTTGAAAAGAGCTAAATTTAGTAATACAAGGATCTGATTAAAAATATTCACATACTTCAAATAAACACATAAATTAAATTTATTTAGTATATTTTATTTGGATTAAGTATAATTTCTATAATTAAAAAAAATTCCTCTTTTTTCTTTGCAATTAACATTTGTATAATTAGTGTTAGAGTATTCAATAATTCGGAGTCTGATTCATTGAAGAGTTTACGTGGGGACATTAGGCACTAGAGGTTATTATACTTACTAATTAAAAATAGCCTTGTTCAAGAGTCCATTAAGTAAAAAGGCTTCAAAGAAAATAATAGCAACTTTTGATGTTCGCAATTTAGAGCTGTTCGTAGACATTTCTCAGTTTAGCTACTCAAAAGAAGAGACTGTTTGAACAAATTTTATTTAACAAAGTGAAGTTAGGAATATTTAACATGTAGCAGTGTATCTGTAAAACACAAATTCATTAAGAAATGTGGACTGTATGGAAGTGGATTAAAACCTAAAGGTGTGCTAGGATTTCAGTGAAATACAAAAGAAATGAACACTAGGAGGAATCAAGTGTAATTTAGCATAGCAGAAATACGTTTAACAGGTGAAGAATAATTCAGGGTGCATAGGATATTTCACAAGAACACAATGTTTCAAAAAGAATATCTTACAAGAGGAACATAATAATTCACTTAGCATATATTTAACACGAAGTGAACATTTCACAAGTACGTATTTATATTCTGATATGCACACTGATTGATGATACAAGGCTACTTATAAATAGAAGTGGTTCGTTGGAATAGCACTACCTAATAGACTTTTTAAATTCAACATTATTTATATAAATATACTGAAAAGCAAAACTATTTTGCCATTTCTCTACGCCCAAAATAGCACACCTAAAATGAATTTTGTCATCTAAAATTCTATTATAAGTATTCATAACTACATTATCACACACAGTGAAGATATTTTATCAACTTCAAATTTCAAATATTGAAAAGATCTTAAAATAGTAAAAGAAAATATTCTTAAAAAGTGTTTTCTAAAATAGTTTTTACTGAATTTGTAATTCAAAAGGACTAAATATATGCGCTGCTTATTCAGGGCCAATTTAAAATGCTCTAAGTTCAAAATTCATCAGAAAAACACGTTTGATTCAAAATTTTTAAAGTTATTAAATTAAAAAAGATGGGAATGTAATATCCAAAACACATAACAAAATAAATTACGAAGCCGTTGTAATTTGGAAGCTTGACACTCTATAAAACTGCTATTATGTAATTACTTTTTCAATTTGAACTTTGTGTTATTATATTTCTGATAAAAGTAAACTCCTGCCGCAGCTTATTAGGCGCATGCCTGTGGGGTGGATTCTGGATTCTAGAGGCTCTACAAAATGTGCTCCAGTTCCACCAATAGAATTGCATTTTTGTTTTGATTTGTCTTCATATTTTTTAAGTAAAATATTGATTTGAAATGAATCATTTTCAAGAAATAATTCATTTTCTCGTGAAATAAATATTCTGTGTGGGCAGGGGTTATGTCAATTTTTTTCGGATTGTAAATGAATGTATATTTTTATGTATTTCATATGCGAAAACCGAAAAGTTGAACTTATAAAAAGCTAAAAAATATAACAAATTAAGTGTATTCTTTGAAACAAACAAACAAAAAAAACAGTACTGTTTATATAAAAATTATTGACATTTTTTTAAAGATTCATTGTGAGATTTTTTAGCTGATTATTATTATTTTAACTATCACTCCAAGCAATATTCAATACTCTCATTACTGTTGAACCATTTTATTATGCCATATTGATTTCTTGGTAACATGAACAAATGTACAAAATTATTTTATGTCATAGCAATATGCTAATATTTGTTTTAAAAATAAAAAAAAATCTTTTTCAAAAAGAAATATGTATGTTGTTTCAAAGGTATCTTTCAGAAATTAAAAGGAAGTACTGACATTTGTACGGTTCTCTTCAATTTATTTCATGCAAAGTATAACATATCCATGTTATTTGTACAAAATATCTTTATTTGCATTCATTTCAGTAAACACTGAAATAAATTCTGAAGGAAAAAGTTCTTTAATACTGTAAATGTTGTTACGAAAACAGAAACAAAGAAAATGGGACCTAAAGAGAATTATGACTCTAGGGTATATAATTTCGAGTGAAAAGAAGAAAAAAAGAAAATTAAATTCACTTAGGGATTAAAATATTCAACTTATTAAATAATAAAACATGCTATAAATTGGAGATTTTTGTTTTTATAAAATATACAAATTAATTTTATTCCATATTATTGTATGACATAATGGCACTAGAATTAATAATTTATTTTCCATTTAATTAATAGTTTTTTTTCCATCTGAATATTGTCTTAGAGAGCGTAAGAAACATTTAAAACTGTATCTTATTAATGAAAAATATAATAGTATTATTCACAAACAGTAACACACACACTAACAAAGGCTTTGAATTGTATATTGCACATACACACGCACGTACTCTCTCCCACACACTATACATATCTATATATTATGCATTAGGTATTTCGGATTCATTTTACTGTATGCTGTAATAATCACGGTTTCGCTCCTTTCATATAAGAGAAAATACATAAAACTTCTTTTCAGTATTTTTGTCAGTTAAAAGTAACGATCATAAGATTTATGGTTGAATGCGTGATGTTTTAATAGTTGTTATTGAATTGAACGAATTTAATTCTTTGTAGGTAGAGATTTGTAAAAGCAACTATTGCTTATATTTTATTATAGAATGAAGCATAATATTACAAAAATGATATATCTATATTATTTCTCTTTTACGGTAACTAATTTTTGAGGAATGAATATAGTAAAATTTATGGACGAAAGTATAGAATTGATTTTTAACATGATAATTTGCTTACTTCTTTTTTATGGCAATGAAGTGTGCTCTTCTCATAAAAGTATTGGAATTTAATATAATAATATTATATCAAGTAGCACTAAATATTACTACATAAATGGGAATTATTACCGCTGAAAAAAATGTTCCCAATTGTAATCTCCATAAAGATTTTCTATTTTTAAAACATTTTAAGAATCCAGAAATTTTAACAATTACTATCCCTCCGAGGAACAAATAAATTTTATATTTTTATAAAAAGCGGTTAAGTTTAATATAGTAGAAGTCCGAAATAGTTGAGCTTTATTATTTGCTTAAGAATGGAGCATATATCTTTTACAGAAAAACCATCACATATTTCAACAAGCATAGAGGTAAAATAATGTGAATATCTAAACTCTCAGAACAATTAGAGATCTATAAAAAAAAGAATATTACTACAAACTCTTAAAGTATTTGGAGAGTTACTTTCGGACTCTTGTGTTTATGACGAAAAGACTCGCGAGCAACGAACAAACATTTCTTCCATGTAGCATTACTTTTTGACAAGAAGCAAAAACAAATGTGGCTTCTTGCTTTTTACATGAGCCTTTCCGTTTTGGACTGAAAAAGTATTGGTTATCGTCGAATTTTTTCCTCCAAATAAAACTGAAAGACACGATCATTTTGTCATCGTCGGATCGATTGAAATCGACTCAGAGGTTTCCCAGAGGCTTCTTGAAGTTGCTTTTATTTATTCTTTCGTATACATGCCCTATCTCGATGGGAAACTTTGTGATTTGTAACTCTTGAGAATAAACAAAAATACCGAGGGGTTTTCCAGGGATTTTCTCCATCATTGTTGATAGATTGATTGACGAATGAAAGTTGGGAATACAGAAAAGCATTTGTTTTCGAAAAGAATTCGTGAAATGTTTGTTTGACCTGATTTAGATCTCCTATACGTATTTATAAAATTCTTTGTTTGATTGTTTGAAAATATGGTTTTACGGAAAGGAATTTGAGTATAATACAATAACTAATCATAGTTTCAAGTACTACAAGAGGCGTACTATGCTAAACAGATAAGTATGAAACCAGTATCAATAGAAGCTAATATTTAAATCATTTTGCATTTTTAGAAAATTCACTTCATTTATTGCTAAGTAATTTGTTTATTAGTTTG
This sequence comes from Trichonephila inaurata madagascariensis, assembly GCA_019973955.1. Taxonomy (NCBI): domain Eukaryota; kingdom Metazoa; phylum Arthropoda; class Arachnida; order Araneae; family Nephilidae; genus Trichonephila; species Trichonephila inaurata. Next base: position 35,608 of record BMAV01013956.1, read on the forward strand.
TTAATTGTTATAATATTCCATAAGATCATGCATCATGATTGATATTTACGATAAAAATAATGAATTTCTTTAATTTCAAAACCAAATATCCTACAGAAAAAAATTGTATTTTATTACATTTCTTGCAGAGGCGTTCTGTTATCTAAATTACTCTAATCTAAATAATCAATAATAGCACTTTGAAAGTGTAAAACATAGTATTAATAAGAACCAGCCTGTAGAAATTTCACGAAAGCTGAGATTTGAATTCTTATAATTTCCTCAACAAAACTTTGAGTGTAGAGGCATCCAAACACACCGCATTGAAAATAGATGCAAGTTAGCGTAACTGGTATTGTGTTAACAGAAATTATGCAACTAATTCTGTTTGACTGTCCTGAATTTATGTGCTGTTTTCCTTATTATATTTATATTTTTCTCTCACATCGAAATGGGAACCTATAATGAAAAAAAAATGTTGATTTAGCTTTATCAGTGTGATAATTTTGATTGCGGCCTGATTAATTTTGGAATGTATTAACTTAGGAACACTCATCTGCTTCCTAGTTACACATAGTAGACAAAAACAATAGAAACATTTCTGAAGAAGCAAAAAAGGTACTATGTGTACATGTAGTATCTACAAATCTTTAAAATCATGTAGGTGTTGTTATAAATATGAATAGGAAGAATTAGGGCTACTGCCTATTATAGTTACTGCAATAAATGTTTTAAAATATCAGCTCTCAGCGATTTGCAGAAAGTTGGAATTGGTAATCATCGATTAATAATTACAGTTCTAAAATATCGCAGATATTGGGGGTATGACAAAAAGAACTGTGACTAAAATAATGACCATGTATGAAAAGAATAGTGTTTCTTTTAAAAGTACAAACTGTGAATAGAACTGTTTGAAGAAATTTTCAAATATATATCAGCCAGCAACGATATGAATTATTCACCACAAATGTAAATAAAGAACTAAGCAAATGAAAGTATATATGTTTAAGTAACAGATCAATCAAAAAGAAGAAAAGAGAATATAATTATTTTAAGAAAAATAGTTTGTTGGAAGTTTCACAAAGTACACTTTTATTGCCGTTTTGCTGAAAGAACTTGCCCTACAAAAGCATTCTGTCCTGGTGGTTTACTTCCATCTGGAGATTTCCATGATAGATGAGTGGTTATGGCCGGCATTGTAGAGTGGCAAGCGCAAGTTTGAATCCTATTTTCACTGAAGACACGCGGGGTAGAGTTACTTATGCCCATTAAGCTTGCCCAGGCTAAAAGCCCTTCACGTTCAGATAGTGTGAAATAAGGGTCGGCAACCTTTTAGCGGTGGTCTGCCAAACCAATCAAACAATATGATTCAGCGTGTCACACAGTAGAGCATTTTTGAAACATTTTGATTCCCGTGGTAATGCAGGTATAATTAGAGAATAGAGGTCAATAATTTAGCTCTTTACACTATTATTATATATAAATTTCGCATCATTTAAAGATATTTCTTAACATAAAAAAAGCAGCGTGAAATATGCTTATTTGTTTAACAAAAATAAAAAATAAAAAATTGTTCATATATTATGTTTTATTAAAAACATATATATTAAAATAAAAAATGGACATTGTAAAATATAAGCATTTTCCTTCGTTATACTTAAATAAAAATATAAATACTATTTTTAATGTGAACCTATTGATTGTATTGCTCTACATTCGTATCGTAAAAACAGGGGTATAATTTGTGACTTTCAATTTGACACGATTCTGAGTATTAAGTTGCCAAAAAATTACTTTGTGGACTAGAAATTTTTTTCATAAGAAGAAATTTTTTACTTTAATAGATAGAACCATTAGCAAAAAGCAGAGTACATGCAATTTTCTCTCTTCAAACAATTAAATCTCTCCAGTAATGCCATTAAATAATTTTCAAATTAACTGTAAATTTATATTTAGATTTATCCTTCAGATTTTTTCGTAATTCCGTAAATGTCCCTAATTCTGAAGATGTTTGTCAAATGAGGTTCATTACAAACTTATCAACTTCCATCCACTCAAAAAAATTAACAAATTTGTAGAGTAGTGCAGAGTGCCAGTGAGAATTGTACACGTCCCACATGTGGCAAGCGTGCCCTAGGTTGCCAACCCCTGGTGTGGAAATTTGAAGTGTGGGGTGCCTTCTTAGGTATCGTCCTTGCCACTTGACCAAGGTTGAAACGTATAAGGTACGTCACTAATAGCCTTCGTATAGCTTCGAAGTGCAATGTTTATTAAGAAAATAAAATCCATTATTTAATGAAGAAATTAAATAATTATTTTTTCTAAGTGATATGAGAGTTGAGAAAAGTTTTCCTGCAAAAAGCTAGCTTTCCATTCATTGAAAAAAATAAAGGGTTGATAAAACTTCAGAGAATTTAAACAATTATTTTTGTTAAGTTTTGATAAATCTTTTTTTCACGTATATATGCCTATATAATATTTGCCATATACCAAATTTTGTTTGCCTAACTTCATTCGAATGCTATTTCTGTGTATCAGAGATATTTTAAAGCAAAATGCTTTTAACCATAAACATTTTATGTTTGTATACATTAATATGGTCATATTTCATGGATTATTACATATGATATTAATACATAAATTGTTACTCTAATTTCATGTTTTCTAAGTATTACAGCCTTCAAACGAGTTCAGTGTTTTGATATTGAATTTTGTAGAATTTTGTTTCAGCCAAATTTGGGTTATATTAAGGACCCTCCCCCAACTGCTGATGAAAAGCTACGGAATTCACCCCCAACCCAGTGTTACTGTTTTTTCCCACATGCGCGTGTTAACGCGGTTTAAAGGGGAGTGGAAAACTTCTATACCGACAATGTTAAATTGGTTGTTTTCGATGTACCTTTTCTCAAAATCTGCTATATGTACGTGCATGAAATTTTTCATACAATTAAAGTTTTAAGTTTTTCATTATACTGAACTGAGCTTTTAGCTAATTTTGAATTTTTTTTATAATTTTTAAATATGTTATCGAACATAGTGAAATTTGACTCATTTTTTACATAAGAAAATTTGTAAAAAATAAAGTTTTGAGATTTTTACAAAAAGCTTATTTCAGTAAATATTAACCATGACTATAAATATATCCTAAGCAATTTACATACATGTGAACAGTAGTTTCTCAGAAAAGGTACATCGAACATCAAAATATATATTTTGAGATAAATTGATTTTAATGTACACAGTGAGGCTTCTAATTGGTTAGTAAATAAAAAAAAAATAAAGAGCTCAATTTACAATAAAAGATACATGTTTTGGTTTATATCAGATGTTCAACTTTTAAGCAAAAACGAAGTACTTTATTTACATTTTTCAGTTTACCAGTTTCAACGATTATTTAAAAATAGATTTTAAGGTCTTCTAATTACCTTAGAGGTTAAGGTAAGGTATTTTTAGAAAGGTTAAAATCTATGCAATTTAAAAATGTAAAAATCTGACATTTTCAAAAAAAATCAGGGTTTAGCTTTCCAACACCTCTTGAGGGAAAAGAAGAGGCGTGTTTTTTTCAACTTAAGAAACATGTTTACCTTCTCTTTAAAAAAGAAACAAAAAGAATAAAGCAAGAGAATGAAAATGCAAAAATTAATGTGAAGAGTTACAATATATTAAGGAATCTGACTACTTGCAACAACTTTTTTTGAAAAAATTGAGATATAAAGATTTTTTTTTTGTGATTTTTAGATTTATTTAGTATATTTAAAGAAAAACAAACCATAAAATTAAAAACAGAAAAAATTTTAAAAATGGTAAAAAACTGGTGAAAATGTACAAAAAATTACATAAACGGGGCCCACTCTGTACAAAAATTGTATGTACAAATTCTCAATTTTTGAATTTTGTTGTGTTACTTTGTTATTCATGTTTGAAATAACCTTCAGTTTAAGAGATATTTTAATTTTTACAAAAACTAGAGCACTTTATCTTAGTGACTATATGAAATTGTTAAAAAAACAGTGATTATTTTCACATAAAGCACTGTAAATTTTGAAATAAAACAGTGATTGATAAATCTGAAGGTCAAAACACTTCTATTGTTCTAGGGATCATACACAAAAAAATTCAGCAACTTATTTTAAATATCTTTTGAGAAATCGCTTTCCCCGTTTGAATTTTCCGAAAAAATCACATTTCGAGTAAAACGCATTTTAAAGTTTGACATCTTGTGTGAAGTTATACCATCTGCTTTTACTAAAACACTTGCAGTTTTTATTCTAGTAAATGGAAAATAAAAAACTTGGTATTTTTATTAAGCTAATAAGGTGGACTATTAAATGAAATCATAAACAAAATTTGTTAATTTTTTTAAAAAAATGGATTTAGGGTAGTCGAATACCTTTAAAAATGAAAAGTTA